>BRDA01061059.1:0-10097 GCA_036984385.1 Crenuchus spilurus | reverse complement strand
TATATATATGGTAGTATATAATAGTAATAATAAATATTATATTTTTATTTATTTATTAATTTATTTTCAGATTTCATAAATCGAATTAGACCAGATGCAAAATCATCCCAATTTCCAAGTTTGGATCCCAGTTTTGTCCCACACTAGATGAGCTTACATATTGACTGTGTCACAAAAATTCTGGAGATGGGAAGACATGACTTTGTCTCAAACCCAGTGTTTAGATTAATGGCTGCATTTAAAAAAAAATAAATAAATAAAATAAAATAAAAAAAAACTTAAAATCTCGCAGGAAGTGATGGATGGATCGATCGTTGGATGATTGACTGACTTTCAGATTTGGTAGTTCAAGGCTGTTAGACTTTGTAGGGACTACAGGAAGTGGACAATGTGAGCAGTAGGATACGTGCTGATTCTGCATGGACCTCCAGAGGCTTCCAGCGGTTTCTGTGGACGGGGTTAATGTCATCAGCAGGCCGTAAATCCAGTTATGTCTGCTTTTGAGTGCTGTTTGGATTAAACCAGGAGACTAAAGCTGACCGACCCAGCTCATCGGCTGAACACTGAGTAATGAGCACATAACAGCCTCTCCAGCCACATCTGGTCTCAGGACCCGTCTCCTCCTGAAATATGAGGTGATCAGGAGGATGCACACGTGATGAACGGCTTGTGTTTTCTTTACCTTCCTTTTGTTTTCTCCTGGTCTGTCTCGTGCTCATCTCATATGAACTCATTGGCCAGTGTGTTGACATGCTGTATAATCTATTAAGCTAATAACATGTTGCTATTTTAATCTGAAATGCAAAGATAAGCAGGGGGATTAAGCCAAGCCCTGCTGATGCATTTGAACCACATGTACAAATGAGCCTGTAAGACATGAACAGGAGGCTTTTATCACTGCATGGAAACTGGCTGAGAGTAGCATTTGGATTGACAGATTGAATGGCAATGAAACATTTTCTATATGATCTTAAAGTTGGTGCTACTTTGCTTTAAAACCTGTGGGGTGTATAATTAGAGATTATCCAGAGCGACTCACAGTTGGGGGTTAGGTACCTTGCTGAAAGGCATTTCAGTCATGACCTGCCCGGGGATCAAACCTCCTGGTCATCAGTTGCCTAACCACTGTGCCATGGTTGCTCCCATTAATCTGTGCTAAAGTGTGATGATAACTGAAACAAACAATAACTGAAGTAATATTTCCCATAAGAAATAATGTAAATCTAATTAATCTGTTCCAGACACTCCAAAATTTTAACAAAAATACATTTTATATAGAATAACTGTGTATTGTGTATTGTACTATATACAAAAGACTAATGAAAGGAATAAATTAACATTTAACATCACTCTTACATGTTTACGTTCTGTTTTAGAGTGTGCCGGTGTGGTCCAGCTGGCAGCCTTTGTTTTGTACACCAGTTCTCAGGGTTTTCGGCTGCTATTTGTTTTCCCACCAATTTTCAGGCAGTATTACTGGGCGCCGTCGCTTTAGTGTGACATGTTTTAGTTTATTTTGAGTGTTATCAACGAGAAACAATGAGAAACAAAGCCAGAGAAACAACTAACGTGTGGGTAAGTGATGAACACGTACACAGTAAATCTGCCAGTGTTAAATCAACACTATAACAGTTAAATTAACACTGGGAGTGTTACATTTCGACACCCTCAGTGTTAATTTAATTCTAATAGTGTTGATTTAAGACTGACATATTTACTGTGTAGGTGAATGCTTTGTTTTCATGAAACTAGTTGCGAGTCACGTGGGCACGCAGATGAAAACCGGGGCGGATGAACGATAACTGGGACAAAATTTCAGAAAAAAGTTGACGATAACCAAATTGTATGATAAGCAGGACAAATGATAACAGAGGTACCACTGTACTGTGCCAGATTTAAAAATGTTGATTATTGTGGAAAAATTCATTCAAATTCAAAAAAGATAAACTGACATTTTATACTCATTACATCTAAAGTGAGGTATTTAACCATCTGTGAAGTGAAACACACACACACACACTGGTAAACTAGGGAGCAGTGTGCACACTTTCCGGGAGCGATGTTAACCCTTTCCATGGTGACCGGGGAACAGTTGGCGGTTAGGTGCCGTTCGTGAACATCAGAAATCCAAAATCTCAAATGATTAGAATATTTGGAGTACGTTACTATTCACACAGCATCAACATTAAAACAAAAAATCTGAAATAAGTCATGTCATGTAATTAACCTAAAATTAAGTTTTTTAATTAAATTATGAACACATGAGCTTTATGCACTAGTATGCATTACAGACGCAGTTAACAGCTGACTTTTTGGTGCTTATTAAATGTTATAACAGGACCCCAGGTGACCATTGACTCTATTCACAGGGCTGATGGTATATCAACCCCCTCTGAACTAAAAAAGGCCACAATATTTGTTCTCTGTATAATCTGGCAGGATTCCTCAACTCTCAATTTATTCTCCTCGTCTCCGTCGTCGCCATGACAACTGAATCCCCCACGAAGCTGGCGGTCCCCTCCTCGTCTCTCCTCAGCTCGGCTAAAGCAATAAGTGGCTCAGTCATTTGTGTTCACACAGTCCTGGTTGTGTGTTGGTGACAGAATCAGTGATGCAGGATCAGAATAAAGAAGGTTTATTAGTGAAAATGTCATGATTTTGTTTGTCAGCTACAGATGCTAGAGTTTTGTATGGGTTGCCAATTTAGACACTAATTCTGTGCGTGTGTGTAATATTAATGTACACATCAAAAAGCATGCATTAACTGTGCCAGTGCGGCTAGATGGCCTTTGTCACAAAGGAGGCTGATGTGGAAAATTTGTAAAATGTGAAAAACTTAATTGTTGTTCATAATTTAATTAAGAAGATGTACTTATATACTCTATTTATGTGTAATGAATATAAAACACGTGATTGTTCACCTTTTTGAATTAAATTATGAAGACAAATGGACTTTTTCACAATATTGTAGTGGTGCACTAGTACATTCTGCATGTGTCTGTATCTCAGTCAGTACATTAGCTTACGATAATGACTATTTTTCTGTTGTGTTCTCCATCTGAACTCTGTGTCCTCTCTCCACAGACTGCTGTGAAGCATCCTGCTCCCTCATCAGCTGTCTAGGACGTGGAACCCGTGGGATTTATTTTAATGAATCAATATTCGCCTCTCGACGCCATGACGTACAAGTAAGTTGTTGTTTGCCGTTTCCCAGCTGCCCGTTTCTACCGTAAAGAAACTCCTCTGTGTTTTCCTGCATGACCTCAGTGCATGGCATCATGGCTAGCAGGCCTGCGATTACGTCTTGCTTGTGCTCAGGCAAATATTACAGTTGCCTAAAAGTGCTCCTCCACCCGGGCACATAAAGGCCCCTTCTGTTCGGGGCCCAGTGAGACGCCTGATTTGCATGCTGCACTAGATGAGCTGTGTTTGCTGGTCTCTGTTAGAAACGGCTCTGTTTTCCTTTGTGTTTTATCACTCTACTCCAGGAACTGTTCCCTCAATATAAAATCTCAACTTAAGCACTTTTGTGAGCCAGGGAAGCTGGTCTGAGATCAGTGCGAGACCGAGAGAGAGAGAAAAGTGTACACTGCGGATCTCAGTGAAGCTGGCTGGCTTTTCTGTTGTTCTCTGAGTTGGCAGAGCTGCTCGTGTGAGAGCTGAAGCTTTTTTCTTTCCCCTCCATCACTCTGGGAGCTGCGGCGCTTCACAAAGACAATGAGGGGAATGTAGGGCATGGAGAGGAGAGCAAATCTCTGCTTATCAGCTGAGGACACGACCAGAAAAAGAGAAATTCTGCTGTAGGCTCTTCACTGTTCTCGTCTCCTGTGCTGCATCATTTTATTGACTGTTCAGTAGTTTTCTCAGTAGGATGGAAATCAACAAGCATCTCTATATATATATATGTGCTGGTGGGTGGTGGTGGTGTTTCTTCAGGAAGGTTTGTGATTGTGGCAAATTCAGGCACGCTATGGTGTGATATTTCAGTGAGAAAAGATCAATTTTAGTGTCTTAGAAGTCCAGACTTTGTTGTAATTAAACTGTAAATTAACATTTAAGCTAAGCTCTTATTTAAAGAAAAAGCAAAAATTACTTATAGTGTAATAATGTTTTACATTCTGCCATTATTATCTTAAGGAAAACTAATTGCTGGAATCAGACACCCCCAATGAGAAAAAACACTGTAAATGAGCTGCATTGCCATAGACACACATGGGAATGGGCGGAGCTACATTACACTCAACCAGCCAGCAGGGGTGCAAGAGCTGTGTTTGCCTCACTTTTTGGAGATGAACACAACTGTACGGAACTCTTCCGTTGTCAGAAAAAAACTGTATTAAATTGGTGCAGAATATTTGTTTTAGGTATTAAAAATTAGAATTGATTGCCAATTTTGAGTGTTGAAACGTTTTGATACTTTTGATTCTTTTTCAGTCATTCATCTGTTAGAGTTGGATTCACACCAGACTGCATCATATTTGTGATCTGATTTGATTCAGCTTTGGAATGTACATTTATTACAGTGTAAATACTCAAAGTGGGTCATTTGGGGTTCTTTTGCACATTTGCCAACATTTAGCACTTTTCATTTCTTTAGATCAGCTTATACAAGTGTTTCAGTTAACCCTCTGAAGTCTGAGGCTGTTTCAGGCACTCTGGTGTAGTCTGACATGCCTTCACATTTTTACAAATTACACCATCTAAAATATTTTTTTCTAAACTGTTACACAGGCTTTTGTTCAGCACAAACTCAGCAACAACAGAGTCAAAACAGTAAGTGTGTCATAAATATATATTTTGATTAAATCTACTCTAAACTTAGACTTTCCAAAAACCTGTTTTCAGATGTGCTGATATATTGTGAAAAAACACTCTAAACATTTCTAGGCAAGACTTTTAAGCTCAGAACTGAATAAACAGAGGTGTTGGCTACACACTGCTCATTACAGCTTTTAGACATTGTATGTGGTTTTATTTCTAAAAGCTTAACTAATGTGAGGTGACACTCTTTGTTTTCCTCAGCCACTAACCCTACATTGAATATTCATGAAATGTGTGTGAGAAATCTTTGCTCAGGTGATCACTCAGGTGAGCACCTTTGTTTTCACACATTCCTGGGCCGCTAATCCTCCAATCGTATGTCTGGGATCGTCTGGAATGGCGGGAAAAATGCGCTGTGCTCTGACTCACACTGACAAACATGTGTCTGCTTATTTAAGCTCCTCTCAGAAGAATCTAAAAATATATTTATAGACTGCAGATGGTTAAGTACATGGAGACTGTTGACAGTGTTGTTGCACCACTACCTGAAGTGTGTAATCCATACAGAGCTTTTAGCAAAGTCCAGTTAAACTGATGTAACTTTTTTGTATTAGAAAGTGTTTAAAGTTTGAATATAGAATTTATAAGAACACCACTGTTGTCTGAGAGATTTGTGTGGTTTGTAGTGGTCCTCCTTGTTCATCTGCCTTTTATCAGTGACAATCAGTCTTCCCGCCCTTGTCTCGTAAGGGATGAACTTGACGAGCCGTCCAAAGGTGTCCTGGTAACTACGACCCACTGCTGTTTTGACCCACAGGAGACTAGTCTGAGTTATTGGCTGTATTTGAAATAGAATGAGTTAATAAGTTTACCTTCCTGTTGTAAATGGACTGACTCTCATTACATTCACCTTGTTTTGAGGGCAAGAAAAACTTTTAAATAGATTTTTAATTGTTTTTGATTTTAATTTTGCTCTGTACACACAATAATAACTTCTTTACCTCCGTTGTGTTTGGTCTCACAGTTCTGCTCTTCTCTCATCTCGTAAGTAAGCAATGAGCTTCTTGACAAGCCACCCAAAGCATCAAAGGTATCCCAGCAACCATTGCAAGCGGCTGACAGAGGCCCCGATTTAGTCGTCCATTGTACTGCCCGTGCTGGCCTGTGTTGTCGTGCAATTGTTGGTGTGGAAGAATGATAAATGTCCTGCCAAAGGGAAGTGAAGGAGAAGCAGAGAGAGAGGTGGGCCTTCTGATTGGGTCATGAACAAAGCCTGTCTCTACTCAGGACTACTTAAGATTCATGCTTTTCTTGAGCTTTTACTCAGACTGCTCCTCCACTTAGTCCTCTTCACCTTACAGATGAAATAAATAGCCAGATATTCTACAAAACCTGTGTTGCTGATACTGTTTTGCACTTTAATTGACTGATTTGCCAACAACCATATTTGCACACAAAGTCGTTGAGCCAAGACATGCTTGGAGTCCAAATTTTGCTAAAACTGTTGCTAATAAAGCACTAGAACTCAATAGTCACCTAAATTAGCTTGGTTATCCATCGAAGTACATAGCCAGAACTTCTCTCGACTAGCTCAAACTGCACCCCGATTTTAATAAAATCTCCAAAAATAAAATGTCGTACTGTGTCCTAAACAACTAGTCTTATCATCTGGACATGATTTCTGCAGGTTGAGAGATGTTTTGGTGATTATTTATACATTTTTTTAAGTCAAGAAAGCTTTGTAAGCAGAATGAAGACTGATTTAGAGTTTATTTTGGCTTCAATACTGATACCAGATCAGTACTGTGACTAAACTAAGGGTGCTTTCACACCTACATTGTTTTGGTCTGGACTTTTCAGTTTGGTCCAAACCAAAGTAGAAGGTGTGAAAGGGGCTGCGAACCACGATCCGGACCAAAGGAGCAAAATTTTTTGCTCAACTAAAAGAGGTGGTTCAGTCCATATCTACTGAGCCATGGTCCGGTTCATGTGCAGTGTGAACACTTTCCTAGAAGGTTCGGACTTTCACACCAGTTACAGGAAACGGAGCTGCCAAGACTGCCGCTTTTTCCTCCTTATCTGTCAGCGGTGATACAATTGCTTCAGGACAAGCACGTTCATTTGGTGAATTTGAACTACCCTACATAGTGCTGGCTGATAAAACGATATCGATTTTTTTCATGATAAGTTTTCCCTCGAAGACGATATGCTGGGACAATAGAGTTCGATAAGCATTAACGTTCGTTTCCATTTCACGTTTAAGCAGCTTGACAGTGAGTTCACAAGTCTAATACTTCTGCTTGTTAGCTCCTCCTCACCAGTGCCGCCAAAATCACTGTTATGTTTAAGACAAGCGTGTGATTGGGGGAGAGCATAGTGGGGCCGGGCAAGAGAGCACGAGGTCACTGTGTGCTCATCTGTTTGTGTGAGAAGGAGAAGGAGGGGAGCTCGTTGTGTGTGTGCGTGTGTGTGTCTAAGCCCCAGTGATAGCATTAGCCTGTTAGCTTGGCTCTCTAGCCTGTTATTGTGGAGTGGCTGCAGCCGACAGCAGAAGTTTCAACAATAAAGCGACGACTGTAAAAGTCTTTCTCGTCCATCCTTTCAACACGTCCAGCCGGACGCTGCAATATTATGTTCTGGCAATAAGCAATTTAATATTTAAACAGTAACTTTTCATGTATTAGTTTGATGTTTTTAGAAAGATGTTGTTTAAAACTATGACAGTGTTAGAAAATGTTATATTGTGATAATTATCGAGATTATCACAATAAATCTTTCTATATTGATCAAAGTTTTTGGCCATATCGCCAAGCTCTAACCCTAGTGCTGCTGCTACTGGTATAAAAACCATGATAACAGCATTACTGTGGTAACTACATAACTGTTTATTCATCTTACCCTGTAAAGGCTTCCTGCCAAATTAACCACCAGCTGAGTTGGCAACATGCCACATATGTGATGATGACAGGACGTAGGCATATCAGACAAAGGTCTTTGGTGCACAAGGTAACAAACACACAAGCCTTGTTTCGGATCATGGTCCAGACTTTCAGGTGTGAAAATGGCCTAAAAGAACTTATTTTAGTATTCAGTGCCAAATGTATATTTCTAAATTTTTACACTTTTAACATGTCTGTTGTTTTTCGATACTTTTCATTTTTCAGTCATTCATCTGATGCAACAGTCACATCGAGTTACATTCACACTAAACCTTCATATTTGGTCTGTATTTAATTCAGCTTTAGAATGTAAACTTATTACTGTGTAAATACTAAAAGTGAGTTAAGTGAGTCATTTGGAGGTCTTGGTGTATTCATTTCTATTCAGATGTACATGCAGACTTTTGGCAGTGTTGTTGCACCGCAATTCTGAAATCCATACAGCTACAGATCTGTAATCTATTACACCTCCAGTTAAAATTGCCATATTTAAGCATTGAAACGTTTTGGTACTTTTAAATCCTGGTCTAAATCTAAACTGCTGTATAACTTCTAGACCAGCGTTTTAATAACCTAGCAAGTTTTAATAATCTTGGCTTACAAAGAGGAAGTTCTGTTGATTTACACCTTTGTTCTGATTTACGACTTGTAACAGAATGAGATGTTTATCCTTCCTGAGCATAAACAAGAAAAACACTGAGATGGTTTAGTTGGTTTTTGTGGAGACAGCAAAGAGGCACAGTGAGTAAACTTTATCCTGACCCAGGCTGGATGTCTTGATTGAAGCTCACTGAGGGAGAGGCGAGTCCTCTGATGTTATGGTTTGCTGGTGTTTCTCTACTTTTAGGACAGTCTTAACGCCGTGATGCTGAGGCTCAGTTGGGGATGCGGTGTCTGATGTGTTTATGCTGTTTGAACACTGTTTGTGCTACAAGTTTAAATCCAGATTTGAGATTGAGTTCCTCTGAGGCTCTCTTCTGATTTGGGGTAAAAAAACTCCTGTAATCCTGTTCACCGTTCAGCCCGAACTGTGGCTCAGCCCTGATTTACTGCCTCAAAGCTTTTTGAGTCAAAATGAGCCAGGATTGTACGTTTGTTTTGGGGTAAAAGGTTGCTTTTGGCAGCATACACAGGAAACAGAGCTGGAGTGTTGTGAGATTTTGTGATACTGTATTAATATATAAAATTTTGGTAATAGTTCACTTTAGAGTTGGGTGATCTAATATATGATGATGTCTACAATGTCTATGACATGGGGGGTAGTGATGGTCTCACAAATGTACTGAAATATAAGGTAAACAAAGGTCTTTCCTTACTTTTAGATACTGTGTATAGCTTTGACAGACTGAGTACCATGTGTGGTGGAAACCCATTGGCTGTAACTGACGTCTGTGTTGAGAAGAAGCAAAAAAACATTTGGCTGCTAGATATCAGTGTTATAGACTCATGTATTAACTGGAGAAGGACTTTTTTGTAGTCGGTCTTACTGTAGACACATGAACATCAAGGCTTTGAGATACTTTAGTAACCCTTTCCAGCTTCATGCAACTATCATGTCAATCATTCTTGAAAGTAGGTCTTCTGAGAGCTCTTGTGTGAGGCATGGTTCACACCAGGCAATGCTTCTTGAGAACAGCAAACTCAAAACTGGTGTGTTTTTATTGGGCAGGGTAGCTTTAACCAACACGGCCCATCTCATCACATTGATTGGCTCCATGTCGGCTGACTCCTGGCTCCAATTAGCTTTTGGAGAAGTCATTAGCTTAAAGGTTCACATACTTTTTTTTACTCTGCACTGTGAATGTTTACATGTTGTGTTCAATAAAAACATGACAACACAATTTTTTGTGCGGTATTAGTTTAAACAGACTATGTTTGTCTATTGTTGTGACTTAGATGAAGATCAGAACACAGTTAATGACCAATTTATGCAGAAATCTAAGTAATCCCTGTGGTCCAGTCAGACGGAGAATAACACGTCAGATTCAGCCAGTCGACTGATGAACCTGATTGAGTTTAATTAGAGGGGTTTTTTTTACAGTCTAGGCAGAAGAACAGACATTCTTTTAGGGCTTATAGACTTAAATTTCTACTCTGTGCCAAAACGTCTTCAGTGAGGTACCAGCTCACAGAAATCAGCCCAGTCAGGGGAGAGTAGACATGTGAGGAGTGCTGATTAATTGAATAACGTTTAATCTGGTAAAATGATATCATTCAGTCTCTTGACTCCCATCACATCATTAAATACAGTGATTAACTCTAAATCACTACAGTGATTACCATCTCTCTCTCTCTTTCTCTGTCTCTTTCTCTGTCTCTCTCTCTGTCTCTGTCTCTGTCTCTGTCTCTCTCTGTCTCTGTCTCTCTCTCTCTCTCTCTCTCTGTCTCTCTCTCTCT
>BRDA01061058.1:0-11366 GCA_036984385.1 Crenuchus spilurus | reverse complement strand
ATATATATATATATATATATATATATATATATATATATATAAAGATAATGCAAAGGCTAGTTCATGGAGTAATGTTACCATGATACCACTGCCAGGAGGTCTGATGAATGGCATGTGTACGAGATTCTAAAGTAAATCTAAATTCTTTAATGCATTAGATCCTTGTTGAGACATGTGTGGAAATGGCAGTGGCATCTGTAAGCATTCTTATATTTAGATGGTATAGTGTAATGCAGTGGATGGTATGGTGTATTGTGGGGATACAGAGCATAGCTTCAACTTTAACACACCTGGATCCAAGGAATCAAGACCTTTGAGGGTTATCTGAATAACAGAGTCAAATATTTTGAATCTGAATGGTAAGACCAGTATTGGGTGCCCCTGGTGTAGTGTCATGGTTAACTCCATCACCTTCCAATAATCAGAATGAGGTTTGAGTCTCCATTCAAACAAGCACTTCACAGCCTATAAAAAAAAACTGTTATTGCTGGCCTAATGTTGCTTGAAAAAGCTAGAAGTTGGTTAAACAACTGGAGCTCAGTTATGTTGACTACAAATGCAATTCAAAGCTCTTAATGCTTCACATTGCCTTGAAATTAAGTTTTCTTTAAAACTCTATAATCTTTTGAAAAGTGTGTTATTCCACTTTCAGTAAACTTTTCTGAAATTACCTCTGGCTGTCTTTCAGCATCATAAAGATGTGGAAAAGAAACAGATCTCTCCCATATACTTTCTCCTTACACCACACTACTAGCCTCATTCACTTCTTTAGAGTGCTTATTACAGTATATTCTGCTTTTAAAGACTAAAACAGTTTCACAGCCACACTCATCAGCGCCCCCTGTTGGCCAGCTCTGTGCCTGCATGCTATGGTTTGTGCATTACTGTGCTTTATTCCTCTTTGACATTCTTCAAACAGAGACTATTACAGTGATTATTATGTTCACAGTCATGAGTTTTGAGTGTCATTATCAATGTGTGTCTGTGATAACCAGATCATACAGTGCAGTTTGAACAGCTGATGAGTTTTTATGTCTCTCCATGCAGTGAAAACTGGGCTAAAGGATTAAGTCGTCAGTTATTGCAAAGTTACACTTCTTTAACAGTTATTTTTTTCCATCAAGGTCCTTTGTCTCTGCAGGCGACAGCTGTAATATCTGCAGATCTCCATGCACTGCTGAGAGGGCCGTTCAACCCAAAGTGCTTCATTCTCAGAGGTCAAAGGTCACCATCATTAAGAGAGCCATCATGGCGTTTTGATCTGCAGTGGTCCCCAGCATCTCTGTGCTTTAATTGAGATTTCTGTCCTCATTATCAACTCCAGCTTGTCTTAATATCTATACATGCACAGATTTTTCAGAACCCAGAGGGGGAAAAAAACTGAAAAGCTGCTAATGAATGCATACTGTGAGCGCAATAACTTTGCTAAAGTTTTACAGTTACTCTCCTTTGATTTCCATATAAATAGCTTTAAGTCATATGTTTGAGTGAAGTTACAAGTTTAGCCTGTGGGTCACTAAACATGTGCCCTGATTGCATAACAACGTGCTAGCAGGTGAGGTGATAACACTTGGACTTTGTGTTGGAGTGGGTGGTTGTGTCATGCACAGACAAAATTGTGGAGACAGAGGGGACATGTCCCTTGCACTTTTTCAAAAGGCAGTGTTGGTCCCCTGCAGTTTTTATCATCCAAAAATAATGTTACACTATATGAAATGAAGATGGGTCAAGCACTACGACCAAGTGGTAAACAGACTCTCAAAAGCTGAAGCTTGTTTCCCTTTAGACCACCCACAAGCTCATCGATTGGCTCTGCCATTTCTTGCTAACATGTGACTGGTCATCCCTGCAACATGTCCCCTGCACTTTTTCAAATGGTTCTGCATGCTCAAGCCAGTTATGTCCCCCAGCCTCTGAAATCAAAATTTAATCACTGGTGTCATGGGTTCATAGTAACCAGGTCTGGATCCCTTACACTGTTACTTAGGCATTTTCAGACAAATGACACAATACACAATAATTTATGATATACTTCAATCAATAGCTCACGATAAAATATTACTATGGTTAAAGAAAAAGGTAAAGAACCATCACTGGGGTGAACCTTTACTATAACACAGACAAAATAGTACAGCAATAGCACAATATGGCAGTGCAAACAATGTGCAAACAATTACAAAATGCACTTTCACTCACAAAGGTTTTATTTGACAATAGTGGAATGTTGCCATCAAAAATAAACACAATTAGCTCTACTGCTATGTATAAATTTTAAATGGCTGATGGCAGTTCAGTCTCTTAGGTGTTGTTACACTGATGTGGGTTGGAGCCCAATCCTGAACCAATCCTTAAATTTTATGTTTTCAAAACCAGACAGTCCACAAAAAAATGACTGGGCTTTATTTTTTCACAGTTTTGGGTAAGTAGGGACTCCTGACACCCAAATATAGGTGTAAAACAGTAAAAAAAATATTTTGAATAATATGTAATATGATCTTTTATATTGATATAAGCCAGACTTTTCTCCGTTCATTTTTTTATCCGTTCATTCTCCGTTTTCTCCGTATCAGTTGATTAATAAACAATTGTGTACAGTCAAATCTGTCCATAAAATGAGTGCACACAAATTTCACCACCAGTTTTATTATACAAAAAGTTCCTCTTTGACAGAACCACACTCACTATATGGCAATCAAACACAGCTGAAATGAATGTATGTTAATTGGATTTGATTTGTAATTTAACAACCTAAAATGATGCAAAGGTTGATTGCAATTCAACAAATTAAAAATATTAATTTAATCTACTAGTGCAAGTTAGAATGTAATGAAAAAGTTCATAGTTTATTTCAAAATCTTAAACTGTGACATAATTAGTGTTTGAAAAATATTTTACTCAAACTCAGTATTAAATTTAATAATTTGAGATTCTGGATTTCTGATTTTCATGAGGTGTAAGCTGTAACAAAAAAGTTTGAAATGTCACTTTATATGCAATGAATATAAAATCTGAGTTTACTTTTTTTAATTCAATTATGAACAATAACATTTTCAAGAAAATAAAAAAACAATAAAATAATAATACTACTAATAATACATGAATACTGATAAATAAATACCACTATCCCATGTTTTATTTAAATGTTAAATTGTTCTTTTTATTTTATGATAATGCCATTAAAACAACTAGTGTAGTGTCTTATACACAGCTATAATAAAGCATTTAAATATGTTATTTTAGGAATCCATGCTGAAAGTTTACTTTCTTAAATAACAAAAATAGACAATCAATCATTTTATTACTTTCAGTTATCACAGTTTTAACACCATATATTTTAGGTCACAGCTAGTGCTATTAGTTCACTAGCTGTGACTTTATTGAAACACCTACTTGAATTAGGATGTACTTCTTGTAAATATGCAAATGAGGAACTTGTAGTCTGCTGCTTGATTTCACACAGTGAAACTGATACATCAACTGCACTCTGATCTCTTTATTTTCAAATGTGTTATTTATGGTACTTTGATTAACAAGTGCTAACCAATTAATGTAGAAATCCCTTATTTTATAACACAATAATGTGTCTTGTGGGATTCAAAAACACAAACATTAAAGAAAACAAAACCCATGAAAGAGAACATTTCCAAAATAAAGTCAGATGTTTATTTGTCAATTGTTTTTTCCAACCTAGCATGAATATATTACAATATGTGGTGGAAACGTGTTTAAAAGCAGAACTTTACATTGTGCCTGAAACCCAGTCACCTTGCAACATAGTCCAAGGACATTATTTCACGCAAGAGGACGCCCGGTCAATGAGGAAGAGGAAGGAGAGGAAGAGCAGAAATGTATTGGATGTCCTTCAACCTTGTGCACTGGATAAAAATACACACTACAGCTACAGCAATGTCAAAAGAAACAACACATATAAGAAGTCCCACCAAGACTTAAGAATGTACACATAGAAATGAAACTGAATTGGATCATTTATCTTATGTTTGAGATTATAGAATGAGTTTCAGCAGTTTTCCATTTGCTTCAGTTTTCACATCACTCAATCCATTTGTCATGTATCATAATAATGTCTGAGCACATTGTTATTCCAGCTTTGATTTCATATTGCACAATATGCGTTTGAATATCAATTATCAAGAGAGAAGAAGAAAGGCTGTTGATGGCCTATGATAGCATGTTCCAGAAATGCAATCATTCACAGTAATTTAACTATTTTGGAAAAATAATGGGTGTAATTATCCAAGACCAAATGAAAAGGATTTTTATCGTGGGTTTATGTAAATTAATCATTAATATTTAACAGTGGCAGTTATTTGCACTTCTAAATATCCTTAGCATATTCTATATTTTTTCACATTCTATTTTTCTGAAATGTTATCCTTCACAGCTATGTCTTAGACCCAGTATTACAGTTTGATGTCTCTTTTAACGTTGTTCTTTCTTCCCTTATCTTTTTCTCATACACTTTTCAATAATTATTTTTCTCTCGTGATGAACAAGTCACACTTCCTGTAATTTCTATGTTCTGGATGGCCACCACTGTTTTTGTCTATAATTAAAGAATAATCCACAAATATGAACAACTTCATAAACTATAAACAACTTATGCATAAACTATGAAGAAATATATAAATTAAACCTATTTAAATTTGTTTAACACTACCTCTCTGCCAGTAATCACACTAGCACTCTCCATTATACATTAAGAAACAAAGAAACCGATTCTTTTTGGGAGATTACCAGCGTGGATAGTTGTCAGATAGATAGCTGATAATTTTAGTGATTTTTTTTTTTTTTCTACATGATTAAACCATTAATATGTCAAAGTAAATAAATAAATACATAAATGATATCTGAGGAACTGTTTTCCAGCAGAGTTGACAGCAGGTAGACATGTGACAGACATAGATGAGGCAGGGGGCATGGCCAGGGATGCAACAGGGTAACACATTTGCATTCTATCTTAAATAGTGCAAATTCATGGACAAAGTATGTTGAAATTTCTCATTCCTTTTTAAATACTGTAACTGCTGCCTGGTAGTGAATTAAAACAAGAAATTAATCTTCATGATCTTTGCTGATTTTAAAGAAATTCAAAATCTCCGCCAAGGCCGGTCCTAAGCCCGGCTGCAAAAGGAAGAAGGTGGTTGCCCTGCCGAAGTGACCAGAACCGGGAAACTGGGGGAAATAGGCATTAAACCAATGGACAGTTACAAATCAACTTTCTCATTTAATGTTACCGCATCCGGAGCAACCAATGCGCCAGTATTGGGGAACCAGGATGCTGGCGAGAAGTGAACTACTGGCTGGAGAAACTGAAAGATCTTCACGCCAAAAGTGGAAATACAAATCGCTGCATGGAACGTTCAAACTGGTCATCACATCGGCCAGAAAGAAATCATTGCCAAAGAATTGCTGAACTGCAAAATCATCACATCCTTATCTGAATTACAACACACAGGATTGAAGCAGATGGTCATCAAACCACCGCTCATCAATGACCAGATTACACTCTACTACTCAGGTGGAGATATGCGATAACCAAGAGTCGGATTCATTGTTGCTCATCACGCAGTCAAGGGCGTTGTTGCATTCCGGCCAATCTTCAATCGTCTTGCAGTGCTCACCATCAATGGCACCATTAAAACATACCTCATTGCCATCTACGCACCAACCGAGACAAACCCAGACCCAGCTAAGGATGATTTCTACAACCAACTACAACATATGTTGGATTTCAATGCCCACATTGGCGCTGATCAGACTGGGTGGGAGAGCACGATGAGTCATTTTGGACATGGTATAATCAACAACAACAGTTTGCACCACCTGTTCTTTGCTAGCACCAATAACTTCATCATCAGAAACACCCAATTTCAACATCCAAAGAAACATCAACTCACATGGCGAAACCAAACGGGTGAGGACTCAATGCGTCTGCTCAATGCACAGCCCAGACTGTGGATCAGACCACTGTCTTGTGCACAACGTGATTAATCTTCGATTACAAAGAGCCCAATGCAAATTGTGTTCATTGGCAAAGCTTAATTGGAAATGCTTGTCAGATCCCGCTCGTGAAGTGGAATTTCAAATAGCATTGTCCAATCGTTTCGCAGCATCGGTGCCATCCAAAGACGTCAACGTCGAAGAGAAAAAAAATCTTGGATGCCATCATGGAATGCGTCAAAGAACTATGTCCTCCCACGCGCTGCCAAACACAGCCGTAGATATCCGATGAGTGCCTCAATATGATAGATGAACAAAAATGTGTGAAGCTGGTTGATTTTGAGTGATATCGTCAGCTCAACAAGAACGTCCAACGCCAACTGAAGGAAGAATGCGAGGCTTACTGGAACCAAGTAGCAACTGAGTGGTTACAGTGTCGGAAAGAGTACAACCACAACCTGCCACAAGGACCACCAGCAGAGCTGCCACCGGTCGAGGCACCAGAGACCCCGATGTCCGACAACGAACCGACCCTGGTGAAGGTGAAGACGCCCATAGAATTTGAAAAATGGTAAAGCGCCTGGTGTAGATGCGATCACCGCGGAATCAATCAAGGCGGGCAGTTATGTTCTTCTCCAATGAGTGCACCTTCTTCTGCAAAACATCTGGCATGCGGAGACGGTTCCAAGAACATGGAAGAAGGCCATCATTATCCCAATCTTAAAGAAAGGTGACAACCGAGAGTGCCAAAATCATACCTGCAGACACATTGCGAACAAATGAGCTGCGAGGAGCAAGCCGGCTTCAGACCTCACCACAGGTGCTGTGACCAGATATTCAGTCTTCGTCAGGTGATGGAGGAGAGAATTCGATGTGTGAAACAAATGGTCATCGTCTTTAATGACTTTCAATAAGCGTTCAACTGCATTGATCGGCCAGCACTTTGGACGATGCTGGAGATCGAGCAAATCCCTCCCAAAGTCAGCAAGCTCCTGCAGGAAACTTACAATGGATCATCGAGCCAAATACGTATCCGAAACGAGCTGTCTACTGAATTCGCCATCTGCACTGGAATCCACCAGGGAAACATCATCTCACCACTACTCTTCAACATCATAGTCTACTCCATCATGAGGAAAGTTTTCGAGGGCAGACGCAGAGTCCAGTTCGATGAGAATGGCACCATAATGGATCTCATGTTTACAGATGACAGCAGTGTGCTGGCCGAGGGTGATGTCGAAGCTACGGATGCTCTCTACACGATCACCTGTGTGGCCCAGTCTTATGTCTTGAAGATAAACACTGACAAGACAAAGGTGCTGACAACAGATGGATCGCCTGCCAACGTTCATCTCGATGGCATCCAGATAGAGCAAGTTCAGCAATTCAAATACCTGGGTTCATTGATCGAGCAGAAGAAAGTCGCGTCAAGGGTAGAGATCTACAGTCGAATTGGTCAAGCAACCGCGGCATTCGCCTCTCTCAAGTGGTGCATGTGGAAGAGAACCAACATCTCCATCTCGACCAAAATCTGCCTTTTCCGGACATTGATCCTGCTGATCCTACTCTATGCATCTGAAACGTGAACAGTGCTCAAGGCTGATCTAAACAAACTCGAAGTTTTCCAGATGCATTGCCTTCGGCAGATACTACGAGTATCACTTCGAGACCGCCTTCGAAATGAGAACATCCGACGTAGATGCAACAACCAACCGCCAGTTGAGGAGCAAATTCAAAAACACTGACTGCGATGGTTTGGACATGTGTGTCGAATGGACGCGAGCTGACTACCACACCAACTCCTCTGACGTGAATGACCCACCCAGTGGAGAATCCAACAAACGGCAAGAAAACATGGCTAAAACAGGTCAAAAATGACATCAGAATTTGCAGATTAAATATCGACGAGGCCAGGGCAACTGCCAGCAACCGCCATGCTTGGTAACGAGCTGTGAAGGAGATTCGGCAACCATTGGCACCTACAGCAGTGAATGGACTTAGGAGCCGATCCAGATCCAATGCCAGCTAGGGATCAAAGAAGAAGAAAGAAGAAGAAAGAAATTCAGTAGAACCTCTTTTTCTGCAACTTGCTTTGACCTTACATGATTATAAGGATGTCATGGTTATACTCCTGTTTAGAGAGGCTGAATGATTTTACAGCTGTTTTGCTCTTAGGCATGAGCAGAGAATGTGGGGAGTCAATTCCCAAAGAATCTATTTTTCAACTCATAGTTGAAGATGTCGACTTTCACATATCACTAAGTGGAGAGGCTGTGTGAAGCCAGAGCTTAATTCAATCTCTTGGGGGTGTGATGAGCAGGAATACACCGACGAGGCACAATAACATTGTGACAACATTTATACATTGTTGTCTATATTCTTATAACATCACTACAATATTGTGATGAGGTTCTGTACCTGCAGGTGACACTCAAACCAACTGTTCTAAATAGGGCTATTTAGAAAGGATAAGAAAGAGCTGAAACAAAGCATATCACATACATTTCGTTAAGACCTGCCGTGAACTTATATTATGTTTGCAAATGAACAATCACATTCTTGCTGATGATTGACAATTTACATGCAAGAACAAATTGTAGTTCACAATTTTTACACATTAGGGCATTCTCTCCTTCACTAGCAATACATGAGATGCAGTCTCACATAGACTCTACAATAAACGTAAGGCATCTTGCTTCATTTTCATATGTGCACTTGAACATTACAATCCAATTACTTCCCACAATCCAATTAAATGCTAAACTCTGCACAATAAATGCATTTAAGCTACTCATAACTCCTTGCTAACAATGTGTACTCTTGGAGGAGGCACTGAATTTGAACAGTGATGCATTTTCCACTATTGTTCAATGCAGAGCTTTATAAATAGAATACATTATTTTCCTCATGTGTCAGTTCTTCCTAATTAGGAGATGATATATGTGGGAAAATGCACTGTTAGCCCAGTAAAAAAAACACAACCCTAATGTCTGACTGCGCCTGCTAAAGCAATTTGGTGCATTAGCATGCAATTGTCTGTCTGTGCCTCTCTGCCCTACAGAGTGCTTATGGGAGAGGAAACGATTACCCAGCATCCATCAAACCTGATGATTTTTATTCAGAAACATTCAGGTCCATTTACTAATAAATCTATTAATATCATGCCTCATTGTTAGCTAAATGCTAATGGTTGCTGACAGCATCAGAAAGGTTATTTATCATTAGCAGAGCAGACTCTGTATTAGATGGAGGATTCAGTTTGTTTTGCTTGCTTATGTAACAGATTCATCACATGGACAACTAAGGATAAAGCATAAATGCATGGAATTTAAAACAAATGCAATAACTGCTTAGTCAACATTACAATAAGTAACATCACTTGACCCTCGTGGTGTGTCCCATTGGAAAGAAGTATCTAATAACTATTAGTGATTAATACGCTAAAACAAATTAATGGCTTAATGGATTAAATATAATATTAAATACACTAGCGGTCAAATGTTTTAGAACACCCAATTTTTTTATTGAAAATTATACATTATTTAACATCTCAATGTACTGTGAAATGAAAGCATAGGAAAGACATAATAAGAATCAGTTTGTAGACCAAATGTATATAAACTTTGGACTCATCAAAGTAGCACCAGATATAACAGCTGAAAATATTTGTGGCAATCTTTCTAAAATAGACATCAAATATTCTTCAGACAGTTCTTCACAAATCAGATGCAAAAATTCACATAAATGTTCGCACTCCATCCCAAATGGGATGGGGTTTAAGTCTGAAGACTGTGCTGCCACTCTGTTTTCAAGCTGTTTTGGATCATTATCTTGTTGTTGGATGAACCTCTGACCAGAAACATTCTAAAACTGTTCTAAAACATTCCACCTAATAAATTATAATACATAACTCATAAAAGATTTTATTATAATTTATTTCTAGGTTTTTTTGCCAATTTTTCATCCCCTTCCCAATGTAGTGGTAGCCAATTAGCCCATCCCCTCCGTTAGGCCTCTCCCCATCACTTTTGCAATGTCCCTGACTCTAGGAGGGTGCAAGCAAGCACAAGCCTCCTCCGTTGCGTGTGATGCAGCCACCGCTTCTTTTCAAACCACCGCTGATACACCGTCACTGGAGAGTCTAACACGCTCGGAGGAAGGCACACAGGGTCCCCAGCTCCGATTGGACCAATCAGTAGACACCTGAACCAGCGGACATTGCAATGTGAAAGGGACAGGGAGAGAGAGCGCCATGTACCCGCCCAGAGAGAGCACTGCCAATTTTTGCTCTCTTGGGCCCCGGCTGTTAATGGCAAACAGCATGACCGGGATTCAAACTCGCGATCCTCGTGTCATAGTGGTAGCGTCTTTGCCCGCTGAGCCACTCGTCATAAATGATTTTAATACTTACCAACTACTTAATATTATTACTATCCTTATTCAATGATCAGTTTTAAAATTACTTACCAAAAGCCTTAATGTTTATATTTAAACATTTTCTACATAAATCTGACCCAAAACATAATCTCACAAAAACACCTAAAAGTAGATAACGAGTGCCCGATTAAATATTTGAGAAAAACATGGTTATTTATTGAGAAAGTGAACCCATGTCAGTGGGATGACAATCAGATTGAGTTGGTGCCCTGTTGCATTCAAGGAACTGGAGTCTATCCAAGTATGATTTTTTTGACATATGTTTGACAAAGTATCACTCTATGTAAAAGGAGACCTCAGAGAGAGAACTGTTGATGATGAACAGATTAGAAAAGTAAACCATCTCTAAAGACTTTGGACTCTACTAATTCAGAGACTAATTGTGTACAAATAGAAGAAATTCAAGACTGCTGTTACCCTTCATAGGAGGGTTTGACCAACAAAGATCACTCCAAGAGCAAGTTATGTAATAGTCACAAGGTCACAAAGAAAACCGCTGCTCTACTAAAAGATTTTTTTTCTATCTGTGAATTGAGATTAAGTAGACAAACCAGAAGGCCATTTGAAAATTGCTTTGAGAGTGGAAAAGCAAAATCTTAAGTGAATGTGGGTCATGCAGCAAGACAACGACCCTAGGCATATACAGTGAGGAAAATAAGTATTTGAACACCCTGCGCATTTGCGAGTTCTCCCACTTAGAAATCATGGAGGGGTCTGAAATGTTCATCTTAGGTGCATGTCCACTGTGAGAGACATAATCTAAAAGAAAAAATCCGGAAATCACAATGTATGATTTTTAAATAACTTATTTGTGTTACTGCTGCAAATAAGTATTTGAACACATGTGAAAATCAGTGTTAATATTAGCCTTTTTTTGCAATTACAGAAGTCAAACGTTTCCTGTAGTTTTTCACCAGGTTTGCACACACTGCAGCAGGGATTGTGGCCCATTCCTCCACACAGATCTT
>BRDA01061057.1:6726-21701 GCA_036984385.1 Crenuchus spilurus | reverse complement strand
AAATTTTGAATCAACATATTTCTCCTTTAAAATGTTACATTTACTCAGATTAAACTTTTGATCTGTCATCTATGTTCTATTACGAATAAAATATGAACATTTGCCATCTCCACATCATTGCATTCCGTTTTTTATTCACAATTTGTTTAGTGTCCCAAATTTTTTGGAATCCGGTTTGTACACCTTCACTACAGCGGCTCCACAAAGTTAATGGTTTCTGAGTCACATCATATCTTTTGTTCATGAAAACTGGTGTGCTCACTTATTTATACATGTCACGTGGCATCTATGACATCCCAGGCCCATAGCGGTCCTGGGTGGTCATAATATCCTGATATGACTGCATATTAAACACACCTACATTATTGGTCCACCATGTAGATGTAAAGTCAGAGACAGCAGCTCATCTGCTGCTGCAGTTTGTGTTGGTCCTCTAGTCCTTCACTGGTGACACTTGGTTTGTTTGCTGCACTATTTTCACTCCAGCAGTGACACTGAGGTGTTTAAAAACATCAGCAGCTCTGCTGCAACACACACTGACACACAATCATGTTAGTGTTGCTGAGAATGATCCACCTGCTCTCTGGTGGTTAGGACCACTGAAGAACAGGGTGAAAGGAGGCTAACAAAGTATACAGAGATGGTCAATGAAGTTAAAATAGTGAGTAGATACAAGAAGGTGGTGTTAATGTTATGGCTGATCAGTGTATAGCACCAAGCAGGCAGCATGCAATCACAGCCAGCGCTACGCTTCTACAAAGCGAGAATAGATTTCTGCTTGGTCAAGGGAAGCAGGCACGCTTTTGAGACAAAACAAATCAATGGTTTTATTGAGTTTGGCAGGTTTTATATATATATAAAACCCAACTAATTAGATTTTTGGCCAATGCAATTGATTAGACTCCAACATTGGCTGTCAATAATACTATTTTTGTATGTTCTTTCACCACAATCAAAACTAGAAGATGCAACCCACTGTTTTCAGCTTTAAATCTATATGTCTGACACCTCTGTGTTCTCAAATTACTGTTATCACTGCAGCAGCTTGCATTGTTTTCTCTTTGTGTGCTGAAGGACTAATACAGTTTAATGGTTGGCTTTCAAATCTCAGACTACTTTGAATATGGATGAGGATACACACACACACACATACACACACACACACCCACACACACACACACACACACAGTCCACTGTCACTGGGACTGTGGCTATTTTCCCTCTGCATTTTTAATGGCGCTCTCAAATTGAAATGTCACAATAGACAGAGGGGGCCCAAAGCATCACATGGCATTAAAACTGAACAGCGATATCCACAACTATACCTTGGAGAGCTGTTAGTTCCATATTTAATACTAACATGCACCATTTACACTCTTTTTCTCACTCTGAATGTGTTATCAGCTATTATTTGATCATACTCTTTCAAAGGCTGGACCTCATGTTGACAATGTTCTGAAACACAGAGGAACTGAAAGCCAAATGGCTTCAGGTTTCCCAGTCTTCAGTCATATCTTCATCAAAATCCTCCATCTAAAAACTGGCTTATATTATTGCACTGCTCCCTCACTATATTTGGCCTATAGTAGGTGCAGATCTTTCATGGTTATGCCCATAGAGACCTGGACCTTGTTTTGCAGACTGATTGTCCTGTCATCTCTCTGAAGACTTCTTCAAGTTGCCAAGTCTGTTACTAAGCATCTGGTTTCCTCACCAGCTTCTACTTTAATTAATTTACTTTAGGTGCTCATTGTCAAACTCTTGAGCCTTCCTTCATTCTCTTGATTTAAATACTGTGTTCATTATAGAGGGTACCACTGTCGACTGTGGGTGTGTTGATTGCTCTGTACCACTGCAGTTGTCGTTCCTCTCTGATATCAATGGCTCATGGGGCACCACTGTTATGCTGTTGGGAGGCACTGAATGTACAAGAAGTCCATTCTCAGTACACCTTCACTACAGTGGCTATAGAACATTCCAACAAAGTTAGTGGTTTCTGAGATTCTACTACCACCATGCTTCACCTGGTATTCTATCATCATGCCCTTTTGGAGTTACATCACTTTCTTTGTCCATGATGATGGTTTACACTTTATATATAAGTGCAGTAAACCCCATCACGTGGCATTTGTGACAACCAAGTTTATGCTAAACCACAGTGGTCATAATATTCTGACATAACTGTATAAATATAAAAAAACCAATATTTAGTGACTTGGGTAGAAAGGATAGGTTATGTCTTAATCTGCCTGTAGAGTGGTGACACTGACAGTAGGGGGAGCTCTAACATTGTTCTACAGCACCTATACTGATAGGGCTGCCTGCATATGTGCCTGTAAATGTATATCTTTTGTTTACACTCTCCATAAGACAATTGTTTAAAAATAATCAGCAGATGCCGATTATCTAAAAACAACTGGCCTGAAAATTTGACCATCACTAACACACTCACTAGTGAATATTTTTTAAAATTCAATACTTGCATGTATATTTGACCTTCTGACCAATTACAAAAAGTAAACTAGAAAGGGAAAGTTTGTGAACAAACTGTAAATTGGCTTGAAAAAGCTGGCTAATAATGTTAAACTCTGTAAATGACTCCTGATTATCATTAATGACATAACTGGGTTGATCAAGTTATGATGCCATTGATTATTAAAGTTATACAGCTATATAAGTATACAGTTGGATACAGCGATTTAAAGCTTATTATGTCACCTGATGTCTGTGTAGTTGGTTAAAGCTGTATGAATAACAAAGTGGTTCTAAGGTGTTACTAGATGGTTGCTATAGTATTCTAAGTGGTTGCTAAGGTGTTCCTGTGTTGTTATGGTATCCAAGGTGTTTGCTATGGCATCCAAGGTGGGTGATAAGGTGTTTCTAGGTGGTTGCTAAGGTGTTTGCTATGGTATCCAAGGTGGGTGATAAGGTGTTTCTAGGTGGTTGCTATGGTATCCAAGGTGGTTGCTAATGTGTTTGCTATGGTATCCAAGGTGGTTGCTAAGGTGCTGCTAGGTGGTTTTTAAGGTATTGCTAGGTGGTTGCTATGGTATCCAAAGTGGTTGCTAATGTGTTGGTAGGTGGTTGCTATGGTATTTTAGGTGGTTGCTAAGGTGTTGGTGGTGTTAATACTGCTTTACAGGCTGTAATGGAATGCAATATAAGAGGAGCAGGTCAGACACTGCAGATGAGGTCATGCACAGCTCCTGTTGTGTAAGATTATGGCAGCCTGAACTTAAAGGTCAAAGTTGTTAAGAACATTCCAACATTCATTTCTATGAGGAAAATTCATACATAATTTTACTAAATCCGTAATTCCAATTTAGCTGAAAAGTTAAATAAAAATCTCTTCTATTAGATCTATACATTTTCCAAATTTGGTGTTTCTAGCTCAAAAATTGTGACTTCTACAGGTGTGGGACAAAAGTTTAGGGACACATTTTGCTGGATTACACTGAGACCAAAAATCGGTGTTTGAATGATTTTCCGAAATCCGTAATATTGATCGGCCCAAAAAGCACATGCAACTTAATCAGGTAGAAGTCCGATGATCCTGACGAGTTTTCTGGTTCTAGGTCACTGCATGGCATGAAATATGTTATATTTTGAGAGCAGAATAATAATAAGATTACGAATAACAGTAAATTGGCTTTTCAAGCCAATTTAACACATTGCATAGATGAGTTTTGTTTATATCATATTTGATACCTCTGAAAATTGTTGCTCACAGTATGATGTTTAAACATAAAATATACAGAAAACATAACCCCTTATACAGAGAGTTTCCTGTATTTTTTGTTCAAATTTTGAAATGTGGATGTATCTTCTGTTGCATGCAGTGCACTGATGATCCACTAGGAGACAGCAGACATGTATCTGATCTATCTGTATCTATGAGCTAGCTTTTGTAATTGTGTTATTTATATACTAGTAATAAACTATGCAAGATATTTTATCTTTTAGTTTTCCCACTGATGAAGAGTTCTCTTAACTTATGTATCAAATATGACACCCTTGGCTTTATAGGGTTAACTTTCACCTCCTGGGGGGCAGCCATGGCCTAGTGTTAAGGATCTGGTCTTGTGACCAGAAGGTTGCTGGATCGATCCCCAGACAGGACATGACTGAAGTGCCCTTGAACAAGTCACCTAACCCCCTAACTGCTCCCCGGGCGCCGGTGGATAAGGACTGCCCACTGCTTCGGGCACAAATTCTCACAGCCTAGTGTGTTCACTAGTGTGTGTGTGTGTGTGTTTCACTGCACAAATGAGTTAAATGCGGAGGTCAAATTCCGTTGTGTGAAAAATCACATTGGTTAAATTGGTTGATCTTAATCTTAATCTTAAAGGAGAAATCCCTCAAAGATGCTGATAAAGTCCGTATTGGTTGTCAGAATTTTTAGCTCCTTAAAATGATTATCATAAACAGCATTTTTCCACAATACATTTTGTAAAGGTGCTCCTTATAAGATAGAAATCATTAAGTGAATTTGACAGTGTGTATGTGAGTGAGTGAGAGAGAGATAGAGAAGAAAGCATGCCTGATTTCTGAATGCACTCTTCCCTTGACGGTCCATGCATTGCTTGGCTGATTGCATTAGAATGGCCCGGTGTTGAGGGAGTGGGGAGATCGATAAAGGGCGGCCGGCAGATGGGCTTGCCTTTGAAGAGCCTGCAGAGCCAGGGCTGGAGCTGGCAGCCTCACCGCATCGATTTCTCCACACAGCCTAGCAATGGTCGGTTATTTTAGCGGCCGTGGAACACGCAAGAACACTCACTAGGAGAGCACTCTATAATCAGGTTTCACTACAGCTCAGCTCACTGGAAACTGTTCACTCTCAGCTGTGATTTAGACATCACCTGTTTTTCTTTTTCTGTGATTTGTGTCTCCAACAGTTTAACAAATTCACATTAACATCACTCATTGAAACATGGGGAAACTACACTTAAAGTACAAAAATTCTACATCTGTGTTGGGTTCTAGGAGTGGCTCTAGGAAGTAATGTTGGTAGACAACAGAAGGTGCTATTCCTGGATCCCGATACCCTAGTGCAGTGACGGGGACATTGTAGTAGCAGCTGTTGGCTTGTGTTAAAGGACCCAACTTTGTAACTGGAAGGTCGCCGGTTTGAGCCCACTGATAAAACCTGACTGAAGTGCCCTTGACAAAGGTACCGAACCCCCAACTGCTATCCAGGCACTGCAGATAGGGTTCCCTCACTGAATTAGTTACTTTCATTTTCACTATACTGCATAAACACTGTCATCTTTCCATTACAATAGTAGGACTGTTACCCTGATGTCCTGGTTAAATGTGCCACTCCTTATCATCTCCATCTTCATATACGGCCTCAGTCTCTCCTCACCTCTCCGTCTCATATTTAATGTGTGCTGACAGTTCTGTTGTGGAGATTTCAGCATCAGGTCTCATGCAAGGGAAAAAACAACCTGTCCTTGTACTAAATGACTTCATGCATCAGGCAAGCCATCATCATGTCTCAGCTGTCAGACCAAACTCCCTCCTAATAATCAAAATCAGACCAAACTCCTTTCTATTAAACTATCACTAAATTTTTGACTGAACTGTCAAAAATACGTCACCGGGCTTCAAGGCAAAACACATCGAGTGGATGAACAAATCAAGTCTGTCTGCAGACTTCTTTAATATTTATTTGATTAAAACATTATGTCTTTATGATTTACTATTACAATGGCCATGTATACTGTTAAGTAATAGAGACTTAGTTAAGTTTTGGTTAAGAGGTGACACTCTGTTGTGAGTAACAGTCTGTAGATGCGGAGCCGTGTCCACCATTACTGACTGAAAGCTGCTGAAAAGCTGCATGAGGATGTTAGTGAGTGTAGGGAAGTAGTGTGTAGCAAGGAAGAGTGCAAGAAATAACTTGTGTACTTGGTGAAATGATTTAACAGCACAAGAATCATCATATATTGTGCATATTTCAGCCTAATCAGACACATAACAGAAAAGTCTTGAAGTGAACTCATCAGTACATTGTTGTCCTTTTTCCTCACACACACTTTTGCCACAGTCATCCTCTTCCTCTTCCATTCTACTCCTTTTGGATAACATTAACACTATTATTCCATTTATTTCAAAGTGTCTTCCCTCTCTTACAAAAAAGCGCACACACAGTTGATGATGATGTGTTTGATTAATTACTGCAGTGATACAATCTTATGCCACCTCTGCTGTTTTAGTATGTTTATAGTTTACTGTGGGCACTTTCACTGAAGAGGTTGAAAAAACAAGCTAATATTTAGTGATATTTGTTGTAAAAGGTAAACTGTCTTTAGAAATGTTCATTCATTATTTATTTATTTTATTTTTCAAAATCAACATGAATAAATATATCATTACTGTGTCTGTCTAATATATCTGTTAATTTCACAAAAAAGTAAGTAAAGTTCATGATAGAACATAAATATGGGTAAATGAAGGGTTTACAGTCATTTTATATTTTTTTTCTTTGCTAACTTTAAGAGTTAATGAAGCAGTTTATTTGATTGCTCGAGGGACATATAACACATAGGCTGTACTTTTCTCATTTTCTGTTGTGCATTTTAACTTTTCATATTTAGATATGACGCATTCTATTGAGTTCCTATACTCTTTGGCAGCGGTTCACACATGCGCGTAATGTCGAATCGTATGGTCATCCACTCAATGCATTTTGTCTTTCCGATCCATATTTATAGGACGACGTACCCAAGTACCCAATAACTCAAGTCGTATGCATAAACCTTTATAACTGTATATATTTTGAAGTTGTATTCTTACAAATCACACACTACAATACAACTTTATGTTTCACGTGTACGATTTTGTTTCTTTGTGAGTTTGTGCATTTCTGACAGTGATCTTACTCCATAGTTAGGTAGGAAGTTTAGTCTAACGGCAGTTGGTCTGAGGCTGTTTAGTAGGAGGGAGTTTGGTCTGAGAGCTGAGACATGATGATGGTTTGCCTGAGACTTGAAGTCGTTTAGTATGAGGACTGAAGTCGTTCTTTCCATTGCATGTGACCTGACGCAGAGGTCTGAGGATGTCCTAAAATGTACACTGCAGATAGATGCTAAGCACTGAAGAAAGTCTTTAATGTCTGTCTCAAATGTCAAAAGCTTTGAGCGTCTAGAAGAGAGCTGTAGAAATGTAAAGAATAAGAAAATTATTTGATGTGATTACGTAAGGACAACTTCTACTTAAGATGATGGTGTTTAGTCCATAAAATATAAAACATTACCAACAGCATCTTGTTTGGAGAAATAAAATTTCTCCAACATAAAAACCTAATAACCTCATCTGTGAAACACGATGGTGGTAGTATCATAGTTTGGGCTTGTTTTATTCATGTGGTTCATCTACTTTCAGGACTTGTGTGACAATCTGGTGAAGTTTTAGGTCAAATTAATTCAGAAATTCAAAAAGATTCACAAAGTACCTTCAAGTTTCAGACAAAGCTGATGTGTTGGACGTAGGATAAACAGGCTGATTTACAGTCCAGATGACAAGTGTTTTTTGACCAAAAAAATGTAAAAGAGGAAACATTACCCTGTTCTACACTAAAGAAATGTAACTAAGTAAAAAGGGACTGATGTGATTACATAAGGACCATTTCTAGTGCAGCAGATGGTCTTTAGACCTATTGAGGAAGTCTAATAGATCTTATAACATCATTACCAACAGCATTGACACCAGTGTCGCCTTCTCCTCCTTAGCTGGCTGGTGCTGACAGTTCAGCTCTGTGTTTGCCAATGTCTCTGTGGGATGTGGTGGCAGTGCTGTGTGTGTGTGTTCCTTTCTCCACCATATAGAAGAGACATCACACATCCTCAAACACAACCCTTCACTCTCAGTCTCACACACACTCCTTGTTCTCAGCTGCAGGGAAAGTCAGCTCACACACAGGTGTGAGAAAAGTGTGTGTGTGTGTGTGGTGGGGTGTTAATGTCTACTGGCAGCTTTTTATATCACCTGACAAGCATTTTGAGCTGGTAGGCTTGGTCAGGAGTATGTTTCATCACTGACAAAGTGAAGTGAGTAACGCTGATCGGCTGGTTATGAAGGCACCTGTCCAGGGATGGGCTTTTGGGCAGCAAGGGAACAGTCAGCTTTTGAAGTGTGTGAAAGAAAGGTTGCCTACTCAGGCTGTATTCTGAGGCAGGAAGGCAGGAAGTTGGGTCCAGATCCAATGTTTACGTAAAAAACTTTTTAAATTCTGTTTGGTCAGTCTTTGAAGGTACCCTGAGATTGCAGTAAGCTGTCAGTATTTAGTCAGTGTGTTGATGCCTACATCACCCCTAATCTTATATCATTACACCGGCTACCAGTATGTTATAGAATCAATTTTAAGGTTCTTTTACTTGTCTATACATCACTTAACGACGTGGCACCAGCAGATATGAGCAAAGTAGATCTATCAGATAACTAGAAACCAGTCAGTTATTCCTGTCTAAGACAAAGACTAAATAACCATTTAAGACTAAAGATGGAGCAGCAGTGTTTAGTTATTAAGCTGTTTTTAAATAGAACCAGTTGACAGAGAATACTAGAGGAGCTCAGACTGGAGACACTTTTAAATTCAGACTGAAAACATTTATATTTGATCAGTTTTCTGCTCAGTTTAAGACATTCTTTACACTTTATTTGAATTCTTCACTCTCAGTTAAAAGGTTCCATATAGTACAAAAAAGGTTATTTGGCTTGAAACAATAGTGGAACCATTCTCTATACAGAATCCTATAAAATGGTTTTATACAACATAACCTTTATGGTGCTATAAAGAACAATTTTTATTTTTTGTCCAAATGAAATTTGCCCTTTTCTAAATTTAATAGGAAATTATAAACATAATTACTTAAAAAATAAACAATTCAGCTTCAGTCCATGAATCAAAATGGTATTTGTCCATGCAGAATTGATGAGGCTTGATCATCATTATCATTATTATCATTATTATCATTATCATTGATGCTGTTGTACTTGGTCCAGAGCAAAATTAAACAGTACATGCTGGACAACATGTGACCTAAAACTAAACATATCATAAACAAAGACAGCATACAAATCAAATAATGCACATTCAAAGAACCCTTTAGGCATTCAGAAGGTTCTTTGAATGTTCAAGGTTCACATATATATATATATATATATATATATATATATATATATATATATATATATATATATATATATATATACACACACACACACACACACACACACAGACACAACCATTGACTTTACCAAAGAACCGTCGAAGAACCCCGTTTTAAGATTTATTTGTATTTCTTAGTTTGAAAAGCACTTTGAATGATGGTGGTGTATGAAAGGTGCTATATAAATAAACTTGCCTTGCTTTACTGAGTGTGAGTTGCTTACAATTGTTTTTATCTCAATGTTACATAAACAGCAAGGGATCAAGGCATCTACCCTGGTACTTGAAAGTTTGTGAGCCCTTTAGAATTTTCTAGATTTTAGCACAAACATAATCAGATTGTCCTAAAAGTAGATATAGACTCGCTTCACTGACACCATGATAAGAGGATTTCTAGTTTGAATCTCAGTCATGCTGCTTTGCCTTCGACATCTGGGTCCTGAGAGAGCAAAATTGGCTGTGTTCTCTCTGGGTGGGTAGATGGTGCTCTCTCCCCATCACTACTAAATAATGTCCGCTGGCTCAGATGTCTGTTGATGTACAGGGATCCTGCGCTTTACTATGTGCTGCCCAGTGTTGATATATCAGCAACAGTTAGAAAAGAGGTGGTGGCTGACTTCACATACATTGATGGAGGCATGTGCTAGTCTTCATCATCCTAGAAGCAGGGACTTTGACTGGGAGTCCTAGCAGTTGATTGGCTAATACTACATGGGAGGTAAGGAAATTGGGTTAAAATAAATAGTTGATAAAATGAGCCAAATCAAACAAATTAGACAAAAAATATTAGACTTGGTAATTTATTTATTGAGGAAAATGATGTATTATTTGGTAAACATTAATCTGTCTTGATGTTGTAGTCACACACCCAACATAAATGTTGCCTGGCTTATTCTCTCCTAACGCTAAAAGGCTAATGTTGCTAGCAAGCAATTGAAAATTATATCCCACTGATTAGTAGTTGTGCACATTGCATCCCATGCTCATTACCTGTGCTGATACTGCATGCTGAAACATAAAATGTCTATGTCAAACTATAATAAGCCTTGAAGCCTGAATTTTGACTGTGCATTTGTCCATTTTATAAATAGCAGTATGTACAGTGATGACCACTATTACTTTCAATGGGTGTTTCTCAGTTGTTTTTACTGATTACCAACCACACTGGGCGGGACACATGTTCAGTGTCCAGCCCAGTTACAAAGACAGTCCTGCTCTGAACATAATCAAAGACACGGTCCCAAGCCCTGGTAGTACAGTATTGCTGAGCCCCTGCAGTAACAGTGCATGATTTATTCATTGTGTTTACATGCTGGCTCTGCTGATGGGGGAGAGCCCAGCCCGCAGGTCCGACATCCTGACCAGCATTAACCGTCTCATCAGCTCACATCTGATCTAATGTCATGCCAAGTTCACGACCTGCATCTGCTGCAAATGCTTGAAGGCTGTAGATAAGACTGAGGTCATAACTCCAGAACAAATGATGATCAGAGGTCAACACAGCTTTTAAGCCTTCAGCAGTGATGACACAAGCAGGCTGAAACACAATTTTCTAAATCATGTTGAAGGTAAACAGACTTATAATAGTGAGAATGGTGTCTATGTTACTGTCACTGTGGACCCAGAACACCTGCTATAACACTATACTTTGGAGAACCTAGTATGAGACCTCTCACCAGAACTGTAATGCTTTATGGCACCACATTCTAGATAATATAGTAATCCTTTATTAGTCCTGCCATGAAGAAATTCATAGTGTTAACAGCAGCAAAGACATCATCGGATACTCAGTAGTATAAAAGAAAGAAATAACAGTATGTACAGTATATTAAAAAAGTTATATATGAATTCATAAAAAGAGCAAACTCGGTAAAATAAAACAAACTACAAGTCTTCAGCTAGATAATAAGAAGCTATAGCTGTTTCATCCCAGCATGACATTATGGCAAAGACTGTAAAGAGACTGAAAACATTGTTGGATGAAGCGAGGAAGAGAAAAAGGCAGAGTGACCGAGTCAGAGACTGTACCTACAGAAACCTCGGCTTGGCTTTCACTTACTGGTGGAAACTAAAAGATGTAAAAGGATGCGAGACAGATACCAAGCTGTCCATCTTCCTGTTAGAGTAGTAATAACGTATTAGCTGAGTTATCTCTTTTGTTGCATTTGCTTGATGTTTTCCTGCGTTAGCAAAGTTCTCAAATTTTTTAACAAAAGTTTTTTTTTATTCCCAAAACCCATTTTGACAAAGGTTTAGCTACTTCTTGAGGTGATGTTAGCAAACTTACTAACAAGACAGCTAACACACTTGGACATTGGTGCTGGTAATAAGTGCTCTTGTGTCAGTTGCTGTCTAGCTGTGTTGCCTAGCTTGCCACTCAAGTTTCAATTTGTGTCAGTGGACTCCAAGTTTTGTATTGTTCAGAATTTCTACAAGTCATATTCAGGTTTTAGCAGCATATTTGTCTCTGGTTCAGGTTTTGTTAGCATGCTACGTGCTGTATGCAGCGCTAATGCAAATGTAGGTAAACATCTAATTACATCAACAGATTTGAACAGTATGACACTATAACAGCAGTATTGTTAAGGTTAAATCCATTATATTGCAGGCTTATTATTCTCAGTGTTCATGTTCTCCATCTTCATAATCTGGCTTAATGTGTACTGAGAGTTCTGTTGCGGCCCGGCTGCAGATAGATGCTGACCATTGGTGGTGGTTGAGGTGTCTCTAATGCCTGTCCTAAATGTCAAAGAGCTTTGAGTGTCTAGAAAAGCTCTATAGAAATAGAAGTTGGTGGTAGACAGCAAGGCATGTAAAATGTACAGGAATACTGTATTATTTAGTAAGATATGTGCTTGAGTTGTTTTAATCAAAAACAAACAGCTTTTCACACTTAGAAATCACAGTTATTGCCAGTGATAAGAAAAGAAGGGTGAACATTTTTAATTATTTCTCATTTTAGCCCGTGCTGGGTTCAGTCCAACTGACATCTGTGGGATGTGTTCGAACAACAAGTCTGAATCACTGTTTAGAGCAGTTTTGGCAGCACAGGACCAACGGCATCTTAAGCACAGGTCATAGTGCTGTAGTCATCCACCCAAGATAATCTGCTGCCTGGCATACTTTGTCCTACTTCAAAGCTAATGTTGTTACCAAGAGGCTTATATCCCACCAATAACAAAGTGCAGCCCTATATCATCTCATTCTTTCCACCTGTGCTGACACTGCATTGGTAGCCTTTGTAAGAGAATGTGTATTTCAACCAATAATGAGCTATTTAGAACTCTTGTGATTATTTTAGATTGATTACAGTTATTTTATCCAGATGCTTTTTCACACATTAATGTTGTAATGAAAGTGTTTATCAGCTATGTTGAAGTAAATTAAGGTAAATATATAAATAATATGAGAAATTAATTAAATCTGATGGATTTTTTATGGAAATGGGTTTTATAGGGTAGCACTGAGTAATGTTTATTTGGGCTTGAGCTGTGGTCAGTCTGGAGCAGCTGAATAATGACAGACAGGAAGAAAGACCATCTCAGTGCATTTGGCCAATTTAGGCTTGCTCACACCAGTGTTAATTTTGACAGGTGATTTTGATTTAGTTTTAGTCTTAGTCTTCTGACTAAAATGTATATTAATTTTAGTCAAATTTTAGTCTTTTAGTTATTGTTAGTTTTAGTTTAGTTTTTGTTGACGAAAACTGAAAACATTTTAGTCTAGTTTTACTCAATTAAATGTTTAAAATATTTAATCTAATTTTAGTAGTATTTTTTAGTTATACTATTTTAAATTAGAGCTATTTTAGACTGCTTACTGTTATTTTAATAAAACAATAGTGTTTAATTTTTGTTACATTTAATAACACAATGACATCAGATATTGTGGAAGAAAGTTGGCCCATTTTTCTTTTTCTAAAACAATTTGCGTTTATTTAACTTTTACATGACAAAATGTAGTATGTAAATACAATCTGGTATCAACATGACTAAACACACACATTAACAGCAATCCCTTCACAGCCTCTTAAAAGCCAGAAATTATTTATATCTGTGTAAATATCCAGTATAACAAACAACAGACACAGGAGAGAAGTCTGCCCTCTGAGCTTTCTGTCACAATCGATAAAGGATAGATTAAGAGGGAAAGAGTTGGGTTTCTCCGGTGTGCTAGCCTTTACTCATTTCTTTTACTGGTTCCTGTTGGCGTTAACATTAACTTGCACTTAATGTGGACTACCACGGCTTACGTGCCTTTTCTCTTCGTTTCGTTATGACTGTATTTTAAATGAAACGGAGGCTGTATGTGTGTGTTGCGGCTCCAGTTAGATGTGTTTGTGATCTATTTAACCTAAACACCTAAAATAATGATAACACATCATTATTATTATAAAGATTGCACATTTCCCCTTTATACACTGAAAAATTCAAAAATGAAACATATCAGATATACATATTTATCACTGTTAGCGAACTAGCTACATTAGCTACGTTAGCTTACCTTTTTGTAAAGCTCCTGGTGGTGAGAACTGAGGACCTCTTGAGGTTAGTAGTGCTTTTCCCAGTTATTTTACATCCACAAACTTTGCTCTGTTTTGTTTTGTGTGGCAGCGAAAGTGAAATTACTCCATAAATCGCTTCTTCTTTTCTGTACAAGCTCAGGCAGTGACGTCAGCATGTTGTGTTGTTAAACTTCACCAGTGTGACGGGAGCTTAATGTGCTTTGAGAAAATCAGATGTGTGGCAGGTTTATTTTAAAAAGCGGATTACTGGACAAAAACATTCTTTTGTCCTTCTGTGACATTTTCGTTTAGTTTTTATTCGTCGACGAAAAGTCAAATACTTTTAGTCATAGTTTTCATTTTAAAATATTAGTTTTTATTTAGTTCTCGTCTCGTTTTCGTCATGAAAAAATAGTCGTCAGCGAATATTTTTCATCATAATTATCGTTAACGAAATTAACACTGGCTCACACTGAAGAAAAATTTTTTTTTATATTACTAATTAATGGTCAGCTAAAATTTAATAATCATGACAGCCCTGACTTCTTATGAAGTCTGAATAAGTGTGACCTTATGACATTAGAACAGAAATTAGACCAGAGGATCGTAAGTTCGAATCCCGGTCATGCTGTTGCATCAACAGCTGGGGAGAGCAAAATTGGCAGTGTTCTCTCTGGGTGGGTAGATGGCGCTCTCACTCTATCACTCACACATTGCAATGTCGGCTGGCTCAGGCATCTACTGATTGGTCCATTCGAAACTACAAAAACCCTGAACTTTTGTCTGAGTGTGTTGGTTCCCCAGTGACGGTGTATCAAGTGATAGTTCAAGAAGAGGTAGTGGCTGTATCGCACACAAAAGAGGAGACGTGTGCATGTTTTCACCCTAATAAAGTCAGGGACAATGCAAAGTGATAGGGAGAACCACTAATGGGTAGGGTTAATTGGCAACTACCACATTGGGAAAGGGAAAAAATGGGAAAAAAAAAACCCCACAAATGCTTTACATATAGATGAAAAAATGATTACTGTAATACTATTTTGAATTACATTAACCACAACTCACCATTTACTGTCAATAACTTGGTAACTATTAATAAGCTAATATTTAAGGTGTGTTGTGTGGAATTTATAATCGAATAATTATCAATGGTTCAATAACTGTCATTTACCACTCAACACCAATTACATTAAGTTTTATCATAATGTCATTAATAAAAAAGTAGATATACATTTCGTAAACACCCCAAAAAAAAGGGTAAAAAAGGGAAAGGGTTACACCATCAACGGTTAATTGGGA
>BRDA01061053.1:0-40052 GCA_036984385.1 Crenuchus spilurus | reverse complement strand
AACTTTAAGTAAAAGATGGATTAATGCAAACTCTCACTGGCTGTTCAAATAGCAGAGTCCCTCACAGTAAAACACTTATTGTAATGCATTGTAATGCTTTTATATTGTGTATAATTGTGTATCTTTCCTTCTTTCTAGGTATTTGTGATGGTTTTGTTCTAACAAAGTCTGAACTGAAGAGTAGTTTGGACTCTAACCTGTCTGTACTAGCTGAGATAATTCTCTTAATGGAAACAAAACACTCTAGATAAAAACATCTGCCAAATGCTGTAAATATAAGTGTAAATCTATATGTGGAGATAGTGATGATTCAAGTCCCAAACAAGTGATTTTTCAACAGAGATTGCAGAGAGTCAGTATCAACTCTCATGTATCACTAAGAAGAGATACTGTGATGATGACAGAGCTTTATTCTGATTGGCTAGAATCTCTAAATCTAGAATGTTTTGGAAGAGGGAGTGAGCTCCTAACTCAGTTTGAAATTTTATTTTATTTTTATTAGCTGGAAGAGGAATGTACATTTAAGATGTGCTAATGATGTTAATGACCATTTTTAACTAGTACAAATATACGTTCTATGTAAAAACATAAGCACAATGCATTTTACTGCTCATACAAACTGCAGTATTGTAGCTGTGAACTGTAGGCAGTATTCAGTGTTTAATGAGTAGCACACAGGACCTGCCAGGACTGTCTAACTGGCAGTGGGTTAAACATTTAGCCCTGATTCCTTCATTAAAATGAGAAACTGTAACCATCACGGTTTATTAAACCATGTCCACCTGCCACTTTCATTCTCTTTTTCTTACACAAACAGGTTTCATGTCTCATATACATGAGACAAGGAATACAATTACCCACTTTTCCACTTGCAGTGAGACACTATATAATGTGACATAACATAAACAGGGTCATGCAAATGAAAGATATGCTATAGTATCACTGTGCATAATTGGATTATAGTATTAATGTGCATCATTGGAGCATTAATTGCATTTTATGCAAATTGCAAGCAGCAGCCGTGTAGTGCAAACCAATCAGGTAAAAACATTCTGTTCTCTGTGTGCAATGAAGATATATCTTCATAGTTTCTACTACACATCAAGACTTGAAGTAAACTTTTGAACTAATTGTGCTTCTTATAACTGCCCTAAAGCTTTTCCTTCATGCACCTTTTGGATGTATTGTGGATGCATTGTGAATCTACTTGAGTCTTCTGCTGTAAATGAGCAAAAATAACTTTACTATGATAGATAAGATGATAGATTTAAGTGAAAAAGTCTTTAGTCATAAAGTAGAACTTGAATACTAAAGAAAGTTCATTTGAAAGCCATGTTGGACAGGTTCATTCTCATCCTGTATTGTAGACATATGCTTCCTCACATAGCAAGGAATATGGCAGACATTTTGCAAGCTGTTTGATTAAAAGCATGAAATTGACTACATCTTGGGAGAAACCAAGCAACTCTATGTAAAATCAGACATTTGGTGCCCCTGTATTGTAATATTGGAATGATCATTGTTTCATAACCACTACTTTGATTATTTGTTGTTATTGAACATTGATGCATCTAATTTTGGATTCTGCTACCATTTTATAAAAGCAATTATTTTATTTTATGCCTAACGATGCCTCGTAACTGTATAATATTGCTATGACACTATTACAAGTGTATCTCAAATAATGTGAATATTGTGAAAAGGTTAATTATTTTTGATCATTTAATTCAAAAAGGTAAATTTTCATATTTTACATTTGTTATACATAGTGACATTTAAATTGTTTATATGGATAGAATTTCAGAACACAACTATGTGCACAAAATAACTTTTTCTCTATAATATAATTCTTTGAGATGCACTAAAATATGGTTATAGTGGTATAATCAAGTTTTGCTTGACTATATTAGGACTTCTGTTCATTTAAAGGCTGCTAAGTGACAGCTGTTAATTTTCTCTAAATGAGCTGGTCTGACTGGTCTACAGCTGTTCTTGAAACATAGAAGTGTTATAGCTTGTACAGCTGAAATGTATCATTATGTGCAAAATGCTGTGGGATAGCTTCAGATTGTCCTGTCCAGCCTGAGAAATGAAAAATGTGCGTAGAAGGCATGGAGAGATGAAGCATCGTTAGAAATCGCTCACAGTGAATTGTGTCAGCAGGAGTTCCTCAGCTGAGTTCACCAAAGGAAGTGTGTGTGTGTGTGTGTGTGTGTTGGGGGTGCACAACTATCGACTTCTGTGTGGTTGAGACAGATGCCAGCAGACGCAAGATTCAGGCCCCGTCTCAGCTGCCGTTATAGAATTCCTTCCCCTGAGCTATGGGGGTGCCAGAGGTAAAAGACCTTATTTTTGTGCCAACAATCTGGAGACTAGAAATGTTTGGCTACTGCTTCCCTTAGGTATCAGATTTGTTCAGTTATTTTAAATGACATGTTCAGCTGGTAGTGCCAGCAATGGCACCTGTAGATGTCTTTTTTTTTTTTTTTGGTTTTAAAAAAGAGTCACAGTCACTTCTAATTCCAGGTGGATTTGGCAGAAGGATCTGAGTAATTTCACACCCAGCTGCTTTTAATGTTCCGCCCTTAGTCACTGTCCGTGGTGCTGAAACGACACTATCATTGCCTGTTTGGGTGAAAGGGTTCTATGTTCTCTATCAAAATACCATGTAGAGCATCAATAAATGTGGCATTTCATCTCTGAAGTCAAAGATAATAACAGTTTTAAATGAATCTAACAGCGCAATGTATCCTACAACTTCTATCCCCCAGTGACTCCCCTCCTTTTCCATACAAATCCCCAAGCACAGTTGAATAAATGTTACATACAAAGAAACTATAAACTATATACTAATCAGCCATAACATTGAAACCACCTTTTTCTATTGTATTTACTGTCCTTTTATGAGCTGCACTGACCATATACCGTACAGTAGATGCACTTTGTAGTTCTACAATTACAGACTGTAGTCCATCTATTTCTCTGTATACTTTGTTAGCTCCCTTTCACCCTGTTCTTTAATGATCAGGAACCAGTATTATTTATGTATTATTCTCGGCACTGCAGTGACACTGATGTGATGGTGGTGTGTTAGTGTGTGTTGAACTGATACGAGTCCCATGGTACTGCTGGAGACTTAAAACACTATGTTAGCTCACTGTACACTCTATTAGACACACATGCCCTGTTTGTCCACCTTGTAAAGTCAGAGACTGTTGCTCATCTGTTGCTGCACAGTTTGCGTTGGTCCTCTAGTCCTTCACTAGTGCTCACAAGGCATTGTTGGCTGGATAGTTTTGGCTGGTGTGCTATTTTTACTACAGAAGTGACAAAACATCAACTAACACACCACCACCACATCAGTGTCACCGAAGTGCTAAAAATAATCCACCACCAAATAATACCTGCTCTGTGGGGGTCCTGACCACTGAAGAACAGAGGGAAAGGAGGCTAAGAGAGTACACAGAGAAACAGATGGAGTACAGTCTGTAATTGTAGAACTACAAAGTGCACCTATATGGTCAGTGGAGCTGGAGATACAAGGAGGTGGTTTTGATGTTATGGCTGATTTATGTATGGTAATCTTATGTCTATAAGCATCAAACTATGATCATTTCTTGCTTGTATCTATCAAGCTTAAGCATCCTTTGAGGGTCAGATGAAAGGTTGGCTTAAATGCTTTGAGAGAAATATTGTGACAAAATGAAATACTATTAAAAGTGGCCTGATGGCACTTTTTGTAAGAAAAGAAATCAAGAAAGTGAAAATTCATTAAAAGTGCCTGTGACTGCGCTGGTGTCTAGTTGAAGCAGGACAGGTGATGGATTTAAAACATTGCTGTAGGGAGATGTATTGGATTGACATATTTAAGGTCACAGAGTATCCATATCTAAATGGAGAAATTGATTTTTTTATGTTTTTGTATTTGTAAATGTGACAGATATACAGTCATATGCAGTCTGTAAATATTGAATTTGAGCAGTGATGTTTATCTTCTCTGCTTCAGGATGTTGCGTTTAAAATGAACCAATAACTTAGTTGATAAATTAACTGAGGCTAATTTTCAAAATGTCCTCTTCAATTTTATGGGATGTATTTTTATATCTGATACCCTGTGCAGGGTGCATTTATACAGCACTCTTCCATTTTAGGGCACAAAATGAATCAGTTCAAGCACAGGAGACAGGTGAAAAGGTCTAAAAGTCATTTTAAATGTGCTATTATTTATACATGTGAGCACCAAAGAAGTGGCAAAGTATGACAACTATAGAAGCTTAAAAATAAATCAAACAGAAATAAAACAAAACATTACAATACAAAGAAATCCTGTAAAATTACAGTAATGAACTGGAAACATTGTTGCCAGTGTTGTGCTGTTATTTACAGTACCTTTACTGTAATTACAATGACAGCACATTGTTGTAATTCAGATATACAGGTTATTACAATATTACTTCATTTATAGATGTTAGCTGCAATATTTTACAATAGTTCTGTTTATACAAGTTTTGTTTTTTGTTTATACAGCACTGCACTGTACTTCTATATATTCTATATTACAGTTGTGTACTGTAGTTTTCTCCATATTATTGAATATCATACATTTAAGTCAGTCTTAAGATCACAGAACCAGCAGTGACCCAACATCTGTTTAAATGTGACTGGTTTGGATGATCTAGTTAACTGAATCAAGATCAGATTAACTAAAAAGGAGCTGCAGATGAAGAAATATGCATTTGTCCTATTTCTATAGCAAAACTGCAAAAATTGAGCATTTGCAAGACTTCATAATTTAAATGAAACCTTCACAGGATGCTCTCTGAACTTAAAATATAATACAAAATTAACATCTTGGATTCAGATGTGAAGGTAAGTGTGTCACATCAAACTGGTAGAGAATTTCACCAGAAAAACAGTGGTGTGCTACATAACAGCATAAGTGTATTTGTTCTCATGTTAAAACTGTGATTTTTCATCTGTACACATGATGTGAAAGATAATGTTGCCATATCTTGATGTGCAGTTTCACCAAAAATGGATTGGTTGTAGGGGTCCAATCAAGTGACCGCCACATTCTTCTTATTTAACTTTGGATCTCTATCTGTGGAGTGACATCAAGGCTCTTGTTTACATTAAAAAGAGTAGTTGATATATGCTAGGAACAGAGTTTGGTTCCAGATGTTTTCCTCAATGCTTGTCAGCCATCTGATGGATTTGTTAAATTCAGCAGCACACTTGATTTAACATAATGAAGTATTGATCAATCAAACCAGATATTGCATGAAAATAATACCAGACCAAAGAGAGGTTTGGAAAGGGTTTCCCAAACACATTCACATACACAAATGCATAGTTACTGTATTAATTATATTTATATGTATTCTAGAGTAGTAGACTATATGGACAGAAGTATTGGGACACATGTTTGTTTATTGTTTCTTCCAAAATCAAGGGTAATAAAAAAAGAGTTATTCCTGCATTTAATGGAGTAACTGTCTTTACCATCCAGGGAAGATTTTCTAATAGATGTAGTAGCATTGCTGTGAGGATTTGATTGCATTCATCGACAATAGTGTTTATCTGCAACAGAGGCTATGTTCAGACAGCAAGCCCAAATCTGATTTTTAGTCTAAATTGTATCCAGATTTTTTGTAGTCCAGACAGCCAAAAACCACATTAAATCCCATTTCTGCAAATCTGATACAAGCCACATTTGAAGGTGATTACAATTTGACTTGTACACAAGAGCACCACTGCAGAGTTCTAGGTTGCTAGCTCCTGAAATATTCTTAAAGATGCCTTACATAAGTTTAGAACTAACACAAAATCTAATCTAATTTAAAGTCTAATCACAGACCTTTCAGGAAGCTTTTTTACTACTCATAAATCTTATTTTAATGTTACTTTTTCATTCATTTTCTTTTCTATTTTATACCTTTGAAGCATTTCATATGTACAGTATGTGTATGTATGTATGCATAATAATAATAATAATAATAATAATAATAATAATAATAATAATAATAATAATAATAATAATAATAAATGTCATCCTGTAAACCAGTGAGTGAAAAAAAATGTCTACATAATTGTAAACTTTTTTTGAGTAATTAAAACTTAATATATTTCCTTCTACTCTACTCTTATCTCTATTTACTTTTACATTTACAACATTTGGCAGACAGTCTTATCCAGAGTGATGTACAACAGTGCTTTGCTTCCATTAAGATAATTATCTCAGCTAGTACAGACAAGTTAGAGTCCAAACTACTCTTCAGTTCAGACACTGTTAGATCAAAACGATCACTATTACCTAGAAAGAAGGAAAGATACACAATTATACACAATATAAGAGCATTACAATGCATTACAATAAGCGTTTTAAACTAGTGCTGCTTAAGTGCCCCACAAAGAGATGGTCTTCAGTCTGCGTTTGAAGACTGTGAGTGACTCTGCTGTTTGAACAGTCAGTGGGAGTTTGTCCCAAAACCTGGGTGCTAGGACAAAGAAAAGTCTTGATGCCAGTCTTCTATGTGTCTTGAACCTCGAAGAGTACAAGATGTGACTCCAGACTTGATCATTGCCATTAGGTATTAGAAACCTCTTTTTCATAGATGCATAAGACAGGTCATTGGAGTTCAGGCCTGCTGTCCTGCTCCTAAATTCATGGCTCCACACACATGCTTTGTGACATTAGTTTCAAGACTAGCTGACTCCAAAACTATAGATTACATTTCAGAGACCTTGCCTCTAACTTTCAGTGACAACAATACCTGATTAACAAGGCTCCAAAGTATCTGTTTAGTCTTACAGGCAACCGGCCCACGTACCTAACCTTGGGGTCTCCTGACAACAGGACTTAAATCATTTCAAACCAATCACGACCTTTCTTTATTTTCCAACCAATCACATCATTACACGGTTCCAAACCTGTATGTCTTTGTCTTTCTAAAGCATATATACTCTGCTGTTTTAAACAATAAACTGGGAAACCATTTTGAGAACAGACTCTGCCTCTGTTATCATTTGAACTCCCCCAGCGCGCTGCAGGCCGAGGAGGACGGAGGAATCCTGCATTCTACTGCCGTGTACAGCTCAGTATTTCAGTCGAACCCCAGAACCAACAAACGGTTCTAACATTAGGTAGTGAGGAGCTGGTCCAACCCCCAAACATCGCTCACCTCCACCCTGCTAATCAGAGACTTAATTGTTTGGGGGCTCATGCTTCTCGCCAAAGGATCTGCTACAGTGGTCCACTGTGTCCCCGGAGCCAGTGTGCTGGTCCTCAACACACTACTTCCAGCCATACTGGTCAGACATATCACTGTGAGTACTGTGGTGGCACATGCAGGCAGCAATAATATTTTGAAGTTTTAAATGAACATTTTAACACTATTCTTAACACTTTAAATAAACTGGAAAAAAACATGGCAATTTTAGGACCCCTGCCAACCTATAAAATTGGCATAGAAAAATTCAGCCACCTGCTCTGCTTGACTCCAGGTTAAAAACAGCATGTGACACATTTAATGTCACTTTTACAGACAATTTTGTCCTTTTCACAATTACTGATCTTGGATTGTCAGACCACCATTCATGGTAGATTTTTAGAGTTCAAAAACTGAACCTGGCAACCGTGAAGTCACGACAGCAACATGGTTGTAGTTACTGATGCCTATATTGTTACCACAGCAATCCAAGCAGATTTTCTGATGTCTGGATGGGCAAATCTGATCTTATTACTTCCAGATAACAGTGGGACAGTCATCTCAACAGATCGGATTTGAGTACTTGAGTAGAGAAGTATTATCAGTACTTCTCAACAGGGACTAGACCAGCTGTGAGTACATTTGCACATTTGTGAGAATACATTAATTACAAGGGGTGTCACAAACATTTGGACATATATCACTACTCAGTGTTACATAGAACTTTGATAAATATTAGCTATTGTATGTTAATGAGTATTCAGTTACTGTGGCAAATACATTATTTAGATAAAAGCAAAATCTCAGGTCCTGTGGATCCAGCCTACGGACTGTATTACTGTATCTCATTTCACCTCTTTCTCCCCTCCCCCTGTTTCACCCCCTTCAGGGAACTCTTGTTTGGATGTCTTCTAATTACATTATGATATGTCTGACTCCAGTTGGAGCTCACAGATAGTAATCAAAGATTAAGGTTTTAAGATCAGAGTTTCTTAAAATAAAACTGATTAAACAATCTTTCATTATCTGTTTAATTGGTGCACACCATCATTACTTTACTGTTCTGGTACATTTCTACCCGCAAAAGGGACAGAGCCCATCCCCCATCCACTGTCACAGCACATAACAAGCCTGGTAGTTCAAGGACAAAGCCTCATGGACAAATGTGATGAAGAAGGACCTTCATCAGACTGATGGAAAAATGGTGGAGAAGTAAGATGAAAATGTTACCATTATTTTTACTTATAATGTGTCTGAAGTTCACAGAAACAGCTTCATAGCTCTAATCCAACCAAATTCTTTGAAATTCAATGGCCAGTGCAACTTCAGGGAGGGGCACAGTCAAGACGATTGGGAGCTTAGCTTAGCATGAAGACAGCACACTGCTTAAGCAACTTAATTTATAAATGTTTACAAAATTAAGTCACCAAGAACTCAACTAAACAAACAAAAATGTATGGCCCTAAATGAGAGCTCTGCTTTAAGTGTCACTTTTAAAGTCTTTTTAAGTCTGTTAGTTTATATGAGCTTTGAGCCCTATATCTTGCAACCCCCAAATATCAACACATGCCTTTTTCACCTTGCTCAGACATTTCTATCACATCCACATCTCTTGTATCAATCCAACTGAGCCCTTTTGTCCACCTCCTGGAGCCTCACCTTGAATCAACCCCAGGTGTGTCATTAGAGGTGGAGCTCCAGGCCCAGTCTGTTGTACTAGCCTTGTCACCATCTCTTGTAGCAGGGCAATGACTCAAAACATACTACAGCAACACTATGGTGTAATGTTCTGGACTATCCCAATTGACCTGAACACCAGAAGCATGAATTTCACTCGCTGAATACAAAACTGGAGCCCAGAGACCTTCATACCTAACCTGAGCTAATAACAGTTACATGAAATACATCTGATGATATTTATTAATCCAGGAGTCCATGCAGTCATTGATTGCCAAATATACTGTATAACACAAATGCCTTCAAATTAAAGCCAACATTTGTACTTTAAGCACTTGTTTCACAGTACATGTAGGATGTGCCCACCTTTGGAGAAAACTTTTTACTTGAGTGAAGATGACTTGCAATGTTTTAATCATATTCCTAAAGCTCAGATGTCTCACAGCATTAAATCTCATTTCCTATGTATTGACCAGAAACTAGAGCTATCAAAATGATCAGGAAAAGAGAGGGTTAAAAGCTCCATTTAAATTTTTCTGCACCTGACTCCCTTTTTTATTGCCATTTACGGTGTGAATACTTCCATTAAATTGGATTTCTGGCCTCGGGGGATTGACAGCCAGTGAGGTATCTATTGCAGGAAGTGCTGGGGAATGTGAATTTCAGTAGAGTAGAAAGAGCGTTTCAGCTGTAAGAACTGGGCCGTCCAAGCTGTTTAAGCTCTGCTGCCTCAACATAGCCACTGATCTGATTTTAGTCCCACTCAACGGGCTGGTGACCCCACATCAAACACTAAGCTTTTAATTTAGATAAGGTCAGACAAAAGAATAAACGCTATAAATCCAAACTTTAGCGAAACAGAGGAAGTGTGGTAGTGATTTAGTTGAGTCTGATGGAAGGTTAATAGAGAACTTCTCCTCTCAGAAAATCCACTTAGCAAAGAAAAATCACATTTACTCTGAATGTATTCTAATATAATTGATAAAATAAATATTAACAATTACCACTTACAGGCTTAGAGAGCGATGGCTGGATACCAGTCAAGGATGAGTTGATAAAGCTTAAAATAACAAAGGAAGAGAGGCATCATTTTGACAAGCATATCTAGATCAAACTTGGATTATGTTAAAGGTGCCCTAGAATAGAAAACTTTATTCATCTTGACATACTTGAATAAAGAGGACTTGGTACATGGAACTGACCTAATGTGTCCTTTTTCAAATCAAACCCCAAAATAAGAACAAAAGCAGTAAAAGGGATTAATTACAAAATCCTACATTGTTTTACAATAGCCTTGAATCATGAACTTAAACTCAACACTGTAAAAAAAGAAAAAAGTACAATTTATAGTACAATTTATGGCAGCGGTGGGTGCCAGAATTTCACAATAAAAAATATGTTTTTATATTACTATTAATAAAATAGATACACAATATAGAATTTACAGTAAAAATGTGGTTAAAAGAATTTTACTGTAATATATAGGATACAACTCATATTCTGTGAGAGGAAATTGGAGACCTCGGAGGAAACCCATGCAGACATGGGAAGAACATGAAAAGTTCATCAAGATTGTGAGCATTCAGCACAAAGAGGAAAACGTACAAACCACCAAGCCACTGTGCTGCCCCCTACTGTTGCAGTAAAAACATGTGGAATCAAACTCTAAACTTAACAGTAAAGTTTGCAATGCTACAAATTTCTAGTATTAGTATACAGTATTAATAAAGACAAAATAGGAAAATGACAATAAAAAACAAAAGAGTCAGATCACAGGGTTTTTATTAGTGGTGTAAAACTTTTCATCCTGAACAAAGTCACATCCCTTCTGTATAGACATATATGGGGCAGCAGTGGTGGGTGGTTAGGGATCTGATCTTATGGCTGGAAGGCTTCTGGCTTGATCTTCTGGTGCCATGGATAGCGGCTGCCCATTACTTTGGGCACATGTCCTCACTGCTTACTATTATATCTAGTCAAATGTGGGGGTTAAATTCCTCTGTGTGCAAACACATTGGCTAGTAATTGTGCACTTTAAAGCAACCACACCATTTTAAACAGCAGAATTATGTGAAAAAGTGCACTATTGTGTTGGCTGTGGAAGAGATGGGATGCAGTGGGTTCAAAACAAGCATTTATTGCAGAAACTTACTAAGTGTGGCTAAGAAAACAAAACAAAGACTGTGGCTATGACTAAGACAGAAATGTGGTGACAAACATGATGTGGTGACAAACAATGACTCACAAGGTCTGTGAAACATGAGGGAGCTAAATAGCAACATAATTAGACATGGAATGATGTGGCAGGGCTGTACAAATGACATGACGTAACTGGGGGTGGAAACATGATCAAGACGTGGAAAATATAAACAAAAGAGCACATGGAGACAAGACAGCACATGGGAAACATAAACAAAGAGCACATGATTGGAACAAGGACAGGGATGAAGCTATAACCAGGAGGGTTACAACTATATACCCCCTTCAATATTACCCTGCTACTAATTTTGTTTTAAATGATCTTCCAGTTGCTAATACAATAAAACCACATGGTTAAATAGAGGACATGGAGGGCTTAAGATGATCAGTCAAACTTGACAACATTTCTGCTTGACAAACTTTCTGCTGCAGTCTGAAAATCCCTCAGCTCTACATGACTTTGATGTCTACAAGGTTAAAACTGTCCTTTGTTAATGCAGCCATGCTGAAAACTTATTTTTTTTTGCTGTAACATCAACTCAAAAACCCAAATAATACCATAAACTTCTCATCTTGTCAAGTTGTGATCAAACATAATAACAAAAATCAAATCCTTTTCTTTATATACACTATTATATATTCTGATTGACTTTACACTTGTGAATGCCTAAAACAAGTAAAGAAAAAGCAAAAACTAAAGACTGAAAAGATATTTTTCAACATAGCTGGCAGGAATGGTTGAAAATTTTGTCGGAATCCTGTCTTGTGCATTTTTCTTTGTTACATATGAAAATCCTGATGTCTGGAGGTAAATATGTGCTAGTATACAGTGATTCATGAGCTTCTCCTATTCCTGGACCAAGAGAAAATCTGACCTAATGGTTATAAATGGAGGACTGTTCCTGAAATCTGTATAACAGAATTATGACAAATCGCATATTTGTCACAACTGTTTATCGGGTTTATTTTAATACATTTCTGGTAGTAGTATTTAAAATAGAATATTTAATATGGCAGGCTGTACTTTTTACAAGGCATATCAAAGCTAAAAGGAAGTGCACAATAGTATATTTGGATTAAAAATATATATTTATATTGTATGTTTTTCTTATATTATGATATTTGTATACATTTTTGTAACAAAAAAAATATATATAACATTTGTGCATTTCTGCTATGGAAGTTTTCCATAACAAAACAATTTATTTCAGAAGAAATGTATTTTTTATAGCTGTTTCAAGACTGAAAAAATCCACAAACACTGCTTCTCCAAATATTCAATCTAATATGGTAGAAGGGTGAGGTAGGACAGCTCCCACAAGTTGTTGACAGTGAGATTATAGACTTTAGTAGACCTGTTTACTTTCTGAAGGTAGTTTAGGACATATGTTATGTCTATGAAAAGTATCCTGGAATGTATGAATTGGTGACTATATAAGACCCAGAGACGTTAGTCAATAAGCAAAATCATTAAACGCTATTAGTCACTAGAATATGACCTATTAGTCCATAAAAAAACTGAATACAAATAATCCCCACAAATAATCACTACAATTATTTATTTATTTTCTACCCAATTTTCTCCCCAGTGTTTGTATCCAATAGACCTGCCCATTCGTTGACTCTCACTATCACATGTAATATCACATGTACTCCATGAGGGTGCAGACTAACACAGGCCTCCTCTGATGCATGTGAAGTCAAGCTCCACCTCTTTTCCAACTGCTGCTGAGACAACGCTCTTGTAACTCATGCAAATTTATCACTGCATTTGTATCATTATTATTATTCTTAAGTGCTATAGCACTAATGCTATATACTGTATGCATGCCTGTATTTAAAGGGTGACATCACTACTGTTGGCTTTTTTATCCACTTCCACTTTCCTAAGCAGAGCCTGATTATGTCTCTTAAATCCTTTAGCTGCTAGTTATGTCAGTCCGTCCCTAAATGCTACTTTATTAACCGATTTGCAGCATGAGTACGCTCATCCAGTTTTAATGAAGATTAGACAGGACAAGTTCCCCCAGACCAAGACATTTCCTTCCCTATGTAGAAGCATTTTCAAGTGCAGTAGATCAAGCTGACAGTGTCACATTTGTTAAAAATAGCAGCTCCATCACGGTTATGCGGTTCTATTTCTAATTGTGCTTTTCTACTTGGACGCTTGAAAAGTTCACTATACTTGACAGAGAATTGACTGAGTGTGTAAAGGTTTAGATATTATTCTTGGAATGTATAAATTAGCCTGCAGTAGCAGCTAGTTTGACAGTGTTGTTGGTGCACAGCAGTGCTGAGGAGTTCAATCCCTGCCCCCATGTTGTTTCAAGCACGCTACTTTGTCTTGTTTATCTGACAGGGTGACAAAGTGCCAGTAACTCCGCACATAGTGATCTGTCACACTTGCCCCTAATAAATGGCACACAGCATGTTCCATAGAGGCTTTGAAAAGACATGCTGTTCCTGGTCTTTATGGAGCATTTGCTTCAAGTCTATAGGGAGTCTATTGTAGAGTATTTACCGTGGATCAGGCTGGTTAACTAGACTTCCACGTACTTATTTTTTAAATCTTTACTTTACAGGTATTATTCAGTGTACCTGGTGTACACCTGAAACCAGAACCCTTTTAATCGGCCGCATCCTTATGTTGCACGCTTGCTAAGGCAAATTTGCTTCATTACATTTGGGAAATGTTGTTACAGAGATAGGAGAATAAGCTGACAGAACATAATGTGGGTAGGCTTGACTGTAATATGGCAACATTATCATGATATATGAAAGAGGATTATGGAGCTTGGAATGCAATAACAAGGGAAGAAACATGACACGGAGAGCTGGTCACAGTGTCACTTTCTTCAGGGTTCCTCGAACCTCCTCGCTCAGCTTCAGCATGGCCCCAATTAATGTCACCAGGCAGCTCACTGTGGCGCATTCTCCACTTGGAATAATCGCCGCCAGTGAACTCCAGCAAGTGCCTGACAGCTCAGGAAAACCAGAAAAGCTTCTTGACAAGGAGCAAAGAATTATTCAAACCACGGACAAGAGGTCCGCTCCGCCAAAGGAATTGCAACAGCCAGGCAATTAATTAATCTTCTGCCTCTCGAACAAATGAAGCTAATATCAATAGCTAGAGCTCCACCACACATGTTCATTACTCATCCAGTTGTTCATGTTCATTTTGGCGGAGAGTTCTCACATTTGTTTGTCTATTTTTTTCCCATTGTGCTGGGTCGTGTTTATTAAAGATGTCCTGTTGTGTTCTGAACTCTGCAGAATTGCCTTAAGATGAAATGACTCTTTCAGGTGAGGAGCTGCTGCAAGATTAATGAGGAGTTTGAGTCAACTGCCATTGAGCCAAAGCTGCTGTACACTCTTAAAAAGAAATGTGTCACAAAGCGTTCTTTAAAAGCACCAATCTTCAGTTACAGAACCATGGCCTTGTTTAAACAGCCTCCCCATATGCAATGGTTTTATTTACCAGTTTAAGGGTTCTTCCAGGGCGGCATGGTGACTGGGTGGTTAGCTCTCAGTGCTGGGGTCTTGGTTCAAGTCCCCATCTGTGTGGAGTTTCCATGTTCTCCCCGTGTCTATGTTGGTTTCCTCCAGGGTCTCTGGTTTAATCCCACAGTCCAAAAACATTGAGGCCAAGTACTCTAAGTTGTCCTTGTATGTGGGTGTGCACCCAGTGATGGATTGGCATCCTGCCTTATTTAGGATAGTGTGGTGCCCTGCCCTGTGCCCAGTGAGGATTCATGGGACTAACTACGACCCTTATCAGGATTAAACGGATGGTATGGATGAATGGATGGGTTCTTCCCATGGATGGGTTTCATAACAAATGAATGACTAAAACGTTAATTTACATTATTTGTTTCCTTCTCTTTTAAAGGTAACTTTTCAGAGATATAGTTTTGTGATAGCTGTTGTCATAGACATCTCAGGTGTAATGCAGTTAAGACTGAAATAATAAGATGTGATGAGGAAGTACCACAAAGCAATTTCAGCCTAAATTTTCCAGTTGATGGTGATGATCAAAACTGGATGCAAATCTCAACACCTTCAAGCTTCAAGTACAGTTTTTATCTTTTAGGATCAATAGAATACAAGCATCAACACTTTTCTTTGTCCTGGAACCCAGATGGTTGAATGAACTTCCATTGGCTTTCTGAACAGCAGAACCCTCTACAGACTTTAAACACTTAAAACCTTCTGGAGTCTGAGGGGTTTTCAGACATTCTGATGTGGTCTGACATTCTCTGACTTTTTACAAATTACTCCCATCTAAAATTATTTTTCCAAACTGTTACACGGGCTTTTGTTCAGCACAAACTCAGCAACAAAACAATAAGTGTCATAAATCTATATTTGGATTAAATCTGCTCTAAACTTAGACTTTCCAAAAACCTATTTTCAGATGTGCTTATATGTTGTGAAAAAAACACTCTAAACATTTCTAGCCAAGACTTTTCAGCTCAGAACTGAATAAACAGAGGTGTTGGCTACACACTGGTCATTACAGTTTTTAGAAATTGTGTGTGGTTTTATTTCTAAAGCTTAACACATGTGAGGTGACACTGTGTTTCACTCATTCAGTCCCTAGATTGAGTATTCATGAGATAGATATGAACACTCAGGTGAGAGATCTTTGTTCATGAGAGTGATCTTTATTTATAGAGACCAAATGGGTGTTTTCACACATTCCTCAGCCATTAATCCTCGTCTGCAATTACCATGTTCTTATCATATGAATGGGAGATTGCATCAGTGGGCACGGAAAAAAAGCGTTGCGCTTTGACTTGCAGTGAAAAATATGTCTCTGATTATTTATGCTCCTCTCAAAAATATCTACTAATATATTTTGATTCAGCATATATACGTACTTGAAAAGTACACCCTTTAAGGTTTCCCGGGTATGCTTAGTTTTGTTTCTAGGATAAAATCTCAGTTACTCTATGTAAGTGTTTTTATTTATAGAATTTTGATTTTGTCCCACCAGTGGGAGCTCCAATTCCAGAGAGTTAAATTAAGATTTAAAACACTTTAATGTACTTTGGCATTGTGCTTTGTTTATTCTTCAATTGTTTTTTAAATGTATTGTCTTTTTTATTTAGGAACCAGAATTGGCTGTATTTGCTGGTCTCTGTATTTCTGATTTTCATGAGCATACCATACTGATTTAGAGTAAAACAAAAAAAAGTCTGAAATGTCATTTTACATGTAAGGAATATAAAGTAAATAAATTTTTTATTAGTTTTAATCCCAGTCATGCTGCTTCTCCATAAGCAGCTGAAGTCCTGAGAGAATGATAGGGTAGATGACACTCTCTGTCCCCATCAATATGAAATATGTAATGTCCACTGTCTCACGTGTGTGTTGGCCGACCCATCAGAGCTGGGAATCCTTCCCTTTCCTCCAACTGCATTGACTGACCAGGAATGATGTATCAGTGTCAATTTAAAAAGAGGCAATGGCTGACTTAACTTGTATCAGAGAAGGCATGTGTTAGTCTTCAACCTCCTCAGCGATTGTAAGAGTCATAACAAATGGGTGAGTTGATTGGCCATTCCATCATTGGATGGGAAATTGAGTAAAACCTTAAAAATGTAAATTTTAAATTAAATTATGAACAGCAATCAACTTTCCCCCCCATGATATTCAATTTTTGATGTGACACTGTACATTAATGTGGTTTAATTGGAGTTTAATTGGTCAATATACTGTATACAGTATATTCAGTCCTATTCACATCTTTGGGCTGAGCGCTTAAACCTGCACTGTATGCAGCAAAGTGATTGACCTTGTGCCTCATGGTCAGTGAATACAAATGGAAATAAAGCATTTCATTGTACTTTAAATGTTTTTACAGATGGTACATTGGCGCTTCCTTGGGTTCATGCGATTGTGAAAAGACGATTAATGGCTTGCCACCCCAGCAATGGATTGTTGACCTTCAGGGCAATATTAAGTACTGTCTCATAATGTCCACCCCAGTCACAAAAAAAGTACATGGATGAGGTTAGCGTGTTGGTACCACACTATTAATATTAATCAGGCTGACAAGCGACTCTAAACAGCAGTCGTAAAAGCAGGCCATTAAATGAAATTGCCTTTTCTGTGAATTGAACCACTGTTCTTCAGGGAGATTTTGTTTTTCCCCTGTAACTTAGCAGAGATGTAATTCAAGATTACAGCTAGCAGGTAGCCAGTACCATAGGCCATATTCTTTATTGTAAGGCTTATTTTATAAGCTAACCCAGTAATGGAATGAGGTAAAAAAGGCCATAAGTCATGACATTCTAGCATTTGCTATTCAGAATTTGTATCGCAGTGACTAATTAAACACCTCCCGCTTATCATTTCAATGTGAGTGAATCTCAGAGGAGGGGAGGTGTGAGACTCACATTAATCCATCATTCAATAAATAATTCTCCAATGCATTGCATCTATGGTGAAGACTTCTGCTCCCAGCAAATCTGGACCATCTGCTGTAATTCCTAAAGTAATTAAAAAACAACACTGTCCTAATGGAAGGATATAAATAAAACCCTCACATTCGCTTCCACCGATGCAGAGCAGGGAAGTGAGGGAGTCATAAGCCAGCAGTTTGTAGAGATTGGGAACAAAATAAATGCCCCTGTCAATCATTCCCCAGATATTTTTGTGATCAAGAGAAGCTGAGATGTTCGGCCTCACTGAAGACTCCTATAGATGTTATTATAAGATCATCTTTTTGACTTCTGACTTTTATCTTCTGATTTCACTCGGTTGCTTTTTCCCCAGTGAGTAGTCATGTGTGCTGGTGGGGGGTCTTAGCATGCTTTAGCCAGCGGGAGGTCCTTTTTTCTTTACTAAAGCTCTTCAATTTCTTTCTAGCAGCGATGCATGGGGCTTTGGCTGCTTGCAGCCCTCATCTGCATTCTCAAATTCATCTTCAGCTTGAGCATATTTCAAAAATAAAAGTGGCTTTTTAGACTTGGCTTGGCTTGGCTATCCCTTAAATGTTCAAATTTTTTAAATATAAAATTAAGTTATTGTATATTTATGTATAAGTAGTTACATAATTAATTACATTTTTATTCTGTTGCAATTGTGTATAAGAGGCTTGAGGGTGTAGTTCCAGCCTTGTCCATTTGTATGTCAAATTATGTATGTGCAGTGACACATCATACAATTATAATTTTGTGAATAACTTCATTGTTGTTCATCAGTTAATTCAAAAAGGTAAACTGTCATATATGATATTTCAAGATTTTTAACTGTTGTTCAGTTCACTGTTCTGTATCAGCTCTCTAAAAACATCCATCCATCCATGTTTTTAATCCTGGTCAGGGTCATGGTGAGTACCCATACCCCTTCATTGGGTGCTGCATGGGCAGGGCTTTCAACTATTCTAGTTACAGCCAGCACAGGGCACTCTGGAAACACTGAATGCTAATCAAAACAACCAGGCAAACGAGGCTGGCATAGCTAACCTTTTCCTTGTTCATGATAAAAGATTGTAGTGGCTTCCACAAACAGGTTGGTTTCTTTTTAGAGTGCTCCTCTTTTCTTTGTACACATAAATGCACATAAATGTGTGGCAAATGGGGAAAAATGGGATATCATCTTTTAAGGTGTCCCATTATACTAAATCAATGGACTTGGCAGATGAAATTCCAATCTGCTTCACGTCTTTGCATTCTTTGCCTCCATATCATCCATTTATTTTGCATAATGGGACACCTCAGCAGAGTGACACAGTGACTTGGTGGTTAGCATGTTCCTCTCTTGCTGGGATCCTGGGTTTGATTCCCCAACTAAGTGGAGTTTCCATGTTGCCCCTGTGTCTATGTGGGTTTCTTCCCACAGTCCAAAAACATGAAGGACATATGTACTGGTTACCTGGTGTGAGTGTGTGCCCAGCAATGGACTGGTCCCCTGTCCTGGATTTGGTTAAAATGATGGAATTCCCTGCCCAGTGCCCAGTGAAGGAGTATAGGGTCTCACCATAAGTGGTTAAGAAGATAGTAGGATGCAGAACAGAATCTGCACCTTTATTTGTAAATCTGACACTGTTTTATTGAACTAAGGCTGAGAAATAACTGAAAATATAATAAAACATTTTACAGTGTACATGCCAGGCAGCACCATGGGGGGCTAATTATAGTTAGAAAGAGCAAGGACAGTGTCCCACAGTGGGGCACAAAACACTGCAAAACTGCAATTATTTGGAGTTCTCAAAGCTGCAGTAAAAAATCCAGAAGACTAGAAAAATAAGGCCTTTTATACATTGTACCACTAAAGCAATGAGGCTTGTAGAAGCTGACCAAAGGCTCAGACAGTGATGAGATCTCAAGACTCTGGCACCCCTGATGAATCTCAGCATGTACATCTCCATTGCCAGGATGTGCTAATTGCTTTATTGATTGGGAGTTTTGTGGAGCAGCCTCTGATAAACACATCAGGCAGAGACATATTGGCCTGTCACCCTTTTTTCCCTCTGCAGAGCTGTTGTTCTACAGGCTGGTAAACAGTGCTTTTGGGGACACCTCTGGGTTTGGCTTTCTGCGAGACTGCAATCATAAATCTTCACAAGGAGGAAGTTTGGGGAAGGCGTCTGCTGCGACAGCTGTCAGAGCATTTATCAAGCCACTGGTAGCAGATAGGTGGGATAAGATGAAAGCACAGGAGATACTGAAAGCCTGTTTGTCATCCAGTCACTGGAGGTTCTTGTAAAAGTGCCACATGAACACATCCATTAGTTGGGATTTGTTGACTGGACTGGAATGCATGTGACATCTCAGCAATCTGCTTTGAACTACTATCATAAATACATCAGCACATTTGTGTCTGCCTATATGCAGTACTGAGGAGACATAAGGCTGGCCTTCCATAGTAAAACTTTTGAAGCAATTTTGGATCCTTGAACATAACAGTAAATTGCACTCAAATTGCATAATACAAAGCCTCCTTAACTGTCAGGTTGCACAAAAATGATGCTGCAACCCACTGCATACCAATAGTTGCATGAAAGTTTCTCCATGTAAAGCTAACATAATGTAACATAGCATTTAAGATGTAAACAAATCCTTTTGCTTTCATAAGTGGGTCTTTGTTTTCATAAATTTTAAAGAAAAAGACACATTCCCTAATGGCCAGTACCTTCTCACTATTTGTTCTAATTGATTATGACAATTGAATTATGATAAGCATACCCAGTCACTTAAGAAAGAACTCTATTATTGAGGTTTTCTAATCCAAAGCTCTATCCTCAAGAATTTGATTACCAGGATAACAGTAAAAAAAAAAAAAACTTTTTACTGTGTGAACTTTAGTCCATGAACTTTGCAGAATGTTCAACTATTATTCTGGGAAGGACACAAGGAAACATCCCTTATAATGTTATAATGTCAACATTAATGCTTTCAGTCATTACCTGCCTGGGGGTCGAACTGGCGACCTTCGGGTCACAGATCTAGGTTTAAGTGGGTAAAATATGTCAAATATACTGTAAATATAGATTTTAGCAAAGCTAACACATTTTCAGTTTTTTGTTTATGTGGGACACTCACAGCTCATTCAGAGCTCATTTCAGAAATAAGAGCTTATTGTATTTCTCTTTAAATGGACAAACAATAAAAGCCCAGTGATTTGAGACACATGGGATTTCATGTGTTTAATCGTTCAGAATGTACCCTAAAAATGTACAAACGTTGGCTTTGTTAGATCACATTCAATGGATTCAGGGAGAATCATTGTCTTAAAGGGGCAGTACAGATTAAACACCATATCAGTCTAAGTAGTTTGAAGGCTTTTCCAAAAAAGACTTTCTCCTCTGATTGTTTATCTTTTTTAATTAAATTATGAACAATAATGAACTTTTTCCACAATATTCTATTGTTTGATGTGGCACTTTATTTAATTTTTGAATTGAGATTATTCAGTATGTTACTGTACAGATACTACCCAATTTTGCCAAAAGGCTGAAAATGACATAAAATACATCAACACAGTTGCTGTAATTTAGTTTGTTTATTTTGTCAGGAATTTATTCTAGTACAGTTTGTTTTTTTCAGTGTACAGAACCAATGTAAGGAAAGTGGAACTTGATGGATACCAGTACTCTTTCCATAACAACATATAGGCTACTCTCAGGAATTGTATTTGTATTTCTATGATTATTGTAAGATATATTGTGTTTTAACTTTTTGTGTCTCTGATACAGATTCTGTACTTACATCCTTCTTTTTTTCTTTCTTTTTTTTTATTTTAGAAAAAAATAAGCCTTTACCTTAAAATAATCTGAACTGGTAGAGAGGCTATTTAGTGTGATGCTCACTCTACCATTGAACAACCATTTAACATGCAGGTATTTTAAATACTAAGACATACTTGTTTTAGACTGTGTACCAATATTTTACACCTAGCTGTTAAACACTTGAAAAACGGCTTATTATGGACTGTTTAAGCATAGAAAGTCTTACCAATTTTCAGTGTCAACAGCCCTCTGAATGCAGTCATATTCAATCTACTGTATAAATGAAGATTACCAGCAAATGTTTATGAATCCACATTACACATTTCAATAATAGGCCAATACAATGATCCAATGCTTTAACAGAAGACTGTACAAGCAATACTTATGTACTTATGCTCTTTTAATAGTTATTCCTTTCAAAATCAAATCTTCTGATATGGAAAACTGAATCACAAAGCTTTTGAATAAAAAAGAACAACAGTTTTTCAAAGATTTCCTCTCAGCATTTCAAGCGTCTTTGATCAGAGCCCTTCTTAGTCAGAATATCTGTATGTGTGTGCTGGATAAAGAGGATTAGTAGATCTGACATCTTGCTTCTTCCACTCCTGATGAAAGCGACCCTCATAAAGAGCCATCATTATCTGCAGGTCACAAATGCCCAATTATTCCAGGTTTACTCTGTGCTGTTAGAAACCAAACTGGCTTTAAGAACAGGATTGCAACTGCTCTTATTATCTGACCTTCAGCAGCACCTTGCTTGAGGTCAAGGCTACAAGAAAGACAACACTAATCTGTACAAAACTGGCTTTTCCAAACCTGTTTTGACTTTTTTCTGTGTATAATGATCTTTCTTACAAAATAATCACTCATTAAACAACCCACTAATTAATTTGAATGAATTTGTTTCAGCTTAGCTGGATGGGGCTGGGTCTTACATTTATTACTGAGGTATTTGACATTATTAAAGCAGACTTTTTTTAGATAGATCTAAAGGACATGATAAGAAAATCAATTTTGCAGCATTTGTAGTCAACAGATGAAAGCAGCTCAGAATTTCAGAACTGTTGCAAATATGCTCAGCTCAGCCGAAAACTTTTTGCTGTCTTTATGTTTTTTTTTAATTCAAATTAATTTATAATTTTTCTTTTAACTCAACAAAGCAATTATTGTAAGGGGCCACACACCTGCTGGGTGGCTTTTTGCCATTGAATGTAGGTTCCTGTTATTGTTTACATCTGTAACTGGCTCATTCATGTAAAAGATTGACCATTTGTGTGCTGCTTTATAGCAATGGATATAGGCTACCTTTTTTATAATGAACTAGTGTCGGTCACCAGCTGGTATTGTCCGCAGCTGTGACAGGCTTACCTATTGACTCCACTTTTTGTGCTTTGTCTGCACAGATCTGACTTTGACAATAATTAGTTATATATTGTATGGCAATGGACACAGAAAAACAAAAGCTGTCATGGCATTATAACTAATGTGCTCTTCAGTAACTAACTTTCTCACAAGCTTCTTGCTTTCCATCTCTCTCTCTCTCTCTCTCTCTCTCTCTCTCCTCCTGTCTCTGTCCTTGTGCCACTAACTGGCAAATATTAAAACAAACAACATTTATTTTAATCTAATAACAGACAAATAAACAGATTAATATAAATTTAAAGCATTTTCATAGAATATTGAGCTTCTGTGGGCTAGTCAGATTCAAATCACACACTAAAACTAATAACCTGTTATCAGTATTATGAAGATTATTTACAGATTCAGAGGATATGATGGACACAAACTATAACACAGGTGGCAAGTGTGTTACTTTCATTTTAAATATCTTATCAGCAGATATAGTAATAAAACTGCTGGACACATACAGAACACGTGATTTAGATCAGTTTTTCCTCTCACACTAGGAGTTATTATCTGCTTTAATATAAATAACTAAATACAGAAATCATTGCCTAAATAGGTCATTTCACTACAATATATAGACAGCTGTCCTTTTAGTTTGTACATATGTGACCCCGCCAGGGAAAACCAGGCCAAAGTCTTTTTTTTTTTTCAAAGTTATTTTTCAAAACAACTTTTTTGTGAATTTAAGTTTTGTTTTTGATCAAAATATGTACTCCGATAGATATCCGAGACTGTTATCTTTCATTTACAGCAATAAAACTGACTGGCTAAGTTTTGTCGCTAATGTGAGTGAATTTAGGATGGCTCACATTTTTTATTTTAGGGCATCTGGTCACTGTGAGCAATGAAGCCATATAATTTTCATGATTCTCTCTCACCTGAACCTGGCTGTTGTTTCTTGAAAAACAATCAAATATCAATGTCTGACTGGCAGTACTAGTCTAGCTTGGCTCTGTTAGTGGAACATCAACTCAAGTTTACACAGTGACTGACAACCAGCAGAGTGCAACATTTACCTCCTATAAAACAGTCAGATATGTATCTAAGCCCTACATAACAATACTAACATACAGAGTGATGGAACTAACTTCACTTACTGAACTCACTGGCACCATGTGTGTGTGTGAGTGCATGGAAGACAGGTGGGCAGGGGACAGAGAGAGTGGATTATTCCATTTGTGAAGAGGTGGGGGGACATTTTTTTTTGCTGTATTTTTTTTGTAAAAATATTTTGTTTAAGCCATGTGTACTTTTTATGGATCTTTTTTTTGTGTGAATTTTTATTCCCTTCCCAATGTAGTAGTAGCCAATTAACCCATACCATCTGCTAGGGGGCTCGCCCCATCACTTTGCAATGTCCATGACTCTAGGAGGGTGAAGACAAGCACACGCCTCTTCCGTTGATTGTGATGCAACTGCCTCTTTTCAAACTACCGTTGATACACCTTCACTGGGGAACCAATGTGCTCGGAGGAATGCGGAGGATTCCCAGCTCCGAATGTAGTTTATTGAGTTTAAAACTGGAGCTGCAAAGTTAACAAACACTAGAGCTCAATTAAATAAGCATAGTAGTTTCTGTCAACGTACATCACCAAACAGTCTCTCAACTCACCCAAAATATGATTTGTGGACTATATAAATAAAGGAAAGCTCACCATGAAGGGAGGCTATTTCACACATCAGCAGGCCTGATCTTGGATCAGAGGTCTCTAATTATGATGGTCATTGTTATAATAACTGATTACAGGTCAGCACTTGGTGGATGCAGCATTCAGCTCCTCAGGCTTTTGTTGTTTTTAAAGCACACAGTGTAATAAGATATGGGTTCTGGTGTGTGTGAGGAACTGTGGGACAGCCTTGGCTTGGTGGTTAGGGATCTGTGACCGGAAGGTCCCCGGTTTGATCCATGGGCAGGTAATGACTGAAGTGCCCTTGAGCAAGGCACTTAACCCCCAACTGATCCCAGCTTCAGGCACATGTTCTCACAGCCTAGTGTGTTCACTAGTTGGTTTCACTGCATGGATGGGTTAAATGTGGAGGTCAAATTCCATTGTGTGCAATCTCATTGGCAAAAAAAGTTTAATCTAATCAAAACGTTAACCTTGCATCTCTACTTCTAAACTAAAAAAAACTAAATTTGAATCCCAAACATGTTCTGATTGATCAGATACATCTGAGATAAGTGGATTTTTGAGTGTACCATTCCCTTGTTAATGGAGAATACTGATTCATGTTCTGTTTCATTGAGAACAACTTTCAGCACACTGCTTAATAGCTTTTGACATTAATCCACAACCCAATGTTCCTAATCGGAGATCTTTGTTAACAACAGGTCCATATGACTGCAGGCCTTCACCACTTTAATTAACACATCCCACTACCTCGTCCCCATCCACAGCTCATGGAATGTTTTTGAAGTACTTGCAACACACTTGAGTTTAATTGCCTGTTAATATGGAAGAACATCACGAAGCTGTAACATCTTGATTTTGAATGGAGGATTCCCACTTCACGTTGATTCATCTTCAGAGAAGAGTATGCATGCATACCACGCATCAACAGGTTTAGAGCAGTGTTTACATCCCTGTTGTGCACTACAACAGTTGCAGAGTGGACACTTAACAGCATGTATTCACTTTGCCTCATTCAGATGATGTGGCTTAGATATTCTCTGATCTGAATTGAACTTATCTGAACTGCTTGCACTAGTTTTAGAGTTTGGTGATTTTGATGGGATCTGGGAGTCTAGTGCAGTTACTTGTAATTCAGACTACATTAAAAGTTATTTGCATCACACTTACAGAAACGGTGATTTTATGTTTGATAAATTGAATAAGATTACAAATCAATGTTCTTATTGCCTGACCATCTTGTTTTTTGTAAATGCTATGATCAAGAAAGAAAACACCAGTCATTATAAAATTTATTTTAGCAACTTCTAATGATCTTCCTTAGAATATAATCACAAATTAAATAATCCTCTGATGAATAATAACACATTATCACATCTGTTTTTACTTGTGTTATCCAGGTATTTGACATCACTGTACAGTTTATATTCATTATTTCTGATAATGCCTAAAATGCCTCGTCCTCAATTATATGCATACACTTTTTATGCATATAATTAATAAGCTACAGGGTGTGCAAATACAGTGAGGATGTATAATATAGTGATCAGTTAGTATCAACAGTGTGTAAAAACTCAGCAAAGACAGTGACAAAATTTTTATTTCAGAGGTGGGGGGTGGTTTCACAACTGGCTTGAGTATGGGGGTGGGGGGGCTTGAACATAAATAAAATTATTATTAATTATTAATACATATTACTAAATTATGAATAAAATATTATTTATATTGTATACATTTGTATTCATTGTTATTAATAATATACTAATATTATCTATTAATAATGAGAAATAATAACATTTATATCAATATTAATTATTAACAAAATATAAATCAATTATTCAATCGAACATTTAATCAAGCTATTTCAGTTCACTGTGTTTTCTAATAGTTAATTCTAATTGTTACTTTTAAGTTCACCCTTTGTGGTTTGACTGGTTGTAAAGCATGTAGCATAAAATGATCACCCAGTTCTGTGTTTCACCGTGTTAGTCAAATTAACTTTAACACATTAGCACCAATTTTACACTTGTTTTGAAAGTTATGGTCAATAGACCTCATTTACATAAAATTATACCCCATTTTTGAGTAAACATCAGCAGCTAACACATGTCAATTTGACCAAAAGACACAGAAGAGGGTAATTATATATGCTAACTGTAAAGCTTCAAAGTTCACCTAATTAAGGTTTTTGCCAGATAATGGCAGATGAGGTCTCAATGGCAAAGTGTAGCTACAAGTGTACTAGACTTACAGACTCAAGAAGCTTTTCTAATGTGTTGGACTAGACAGAGACACTGCCACAAACATGTGTTGTGAAGATCAGAGCTAGGATAGATCCGTGTTTTTTAAACAAAACAGGGCACCCATTGATGCATGATTGTCATTCCAGTGATTGTCAACACCTGAGTCATATTTCACCTTTAAATGATCTGCTAATTTTAAAGGTTCATATGCTTTTGTCACTTACAGATGTCTAATATTGGATAATGTTCTTCAATTAATAAATGACCAAGTCTAATATTTTGATCTCATTTGTTTGATTTTGGTTAAATTTATGCAAAAATAGAAAAAGTTCTAAAGGGTTCACAAATTCTTTAACACAACTTTTTGAGAGTGAGTGAGAGAGAGGGGGGGTTGCTGCATGTATAAATAAGTGAGCACATTAGTCAGTTGTAACAGTGTAGCATGACCGACATGGGCAAAGGATGTGATTTGACTGAAGTCCAAAAGGTCATGATAATAGGGTACCAGTTGAAGGGTGGTACTATGTTTAAAACTTAACTTTATGGGACATTCTAGAGCTGTGTACTGAGACTTTATGTTATTTTTCATACACTGAGTACCTCCCAATGGCATAACAGTGGTGCCCCATGGGCCATTGATGCTAGAGGGAAATGACTGAGTGATACAGAGCATTTGATGTGCCACAGTGGACTAGATAACCTCTGTAATGAACACAGGAGCAACAAGGAAAGTGTCAGGACTCACCATTGAGAGAACTATGTTATATTTGGGCCTGCGAAGCAGACACATGTTTAATAGTAATAATATACTGATATGACTGTATACACACACAGTATATTCATTTTTGCTCTCCAAGCACTGACTCGTACAATTAAATCAAAACCAGATCAGCACATCTGGTAGTGTTTAATTTAGCTGAATGGGATGTGAAATGGTCAGTGGTCGATTTGTTCAGTGCAGACAGTTTTTAGATTCATATTGGACACTGAATGCACAGACAATGGGCCAAATGGCATTAATGCTTTTATGCAATGTATTACCTAAAAGGTTCATTTAAAATGTAGTTATGTAATAGACTAATAATTTTGTAGTAAATTAGAAACTAGTTAAGTGTCACGGCCCCAGCCATGGCTGCTTTGTGCTGTGGCTTCCGTTTAGTGTTTCATAACCACGCCCCTGTCACATCCTGTCATGTTGTGTGATGTGATTGGCTACACCTGTCCCTCATGTATTGCTAGATTAAGGTCCCTATAATTATTCCATGGTTGTGTCTGTCTTTGTTGTTCATTAAATGTGATTGCAGTTAAATGTGACTAGCTGTATGTATCTACGTCCTGTGTAAAATAAATGTGTCGTGTGGAATTACCTGGTTTCATGTCAAGTTCGTACCTGCTACACCTGGAACGTCACATTAAGTCTAGTATATAGGATTAGATTTTTTTGGACTTGTTCTTGACTCATTTTTCATTGTTCTTGACCATGGTAATGTTTGACTTGTCTTAGACTCAACAAAGGCAGTCGTGACTATATTCCTCCAGACACTGTAGATGTACATACTTTATATTTGTAACCCCGTCTGGGGAAACCAGGCCAAAGTCGCTGGGTAACTTATTGACATATCGTGTTGTTCAGCCTGTCACTCACATTAGCAACAATAATTAGCCGCTTGTAAATAAAAGATAGTATCAAATATCTATCATAGTACATTTGTATCAAAAACAAAATTTTAACTCACCAAAAAAGTTGTTTTTGTGCAGCAAGCCATTCACTGAATTTGCAGATTGTACCTGAAAAATGAATTTCAGTGACCCCTCAAATACTGATGTAGAACTACAGTACTTCTACCGCAGAGGTACACAAACTTGTTGGGTGTCATTCGGCTGCTGAACTACTTCTCTTCAATCTAGAAATGTGTTTGAGCTCATGTATCCATCCACCAGCTCAGACATCTTCAGCTGATGTAAACACTGCGACTGTAGCCGGACTCATTTTTCAGTCTTCATATCTGGTAGATTTCGATTTGTTTGAATTAACTGTTAATTATTTCCAATTCATTAATGTCTTGTGACACAAATAAACTGAGTTGAGTTTCAGTGTGCTCTATCTCAGAATGCTATATCTTAGAATGTATAAGAGATGATCAGTTGACATTTTATGTGAGGATTCCTTTAACAGTACTCTTTATAAACATGCATGCAACTCATATTTAAAAAACAAAAACTTTGTCCGAGTTTTCCCAGAAAGGGTCACATATATGATGCTGGTAACACTGATAATATGTAATAACGTGAATATGTGTGTATAGAGTGTGAGAAGCAGGATGATGATGGATTGATGACAAGAGCAGTAGCCACCACCATTAGCCAAATACTTAGACAATGTGCAGTTAATTTCATTTTTAATGCCCATTTAAAATTTTATTTAATTTAAGAAGTTATTTTTTTGCCCATTTTTATCCCCTTCCCAATGCAGTAGTAGCCAATTAACCTATCCCCTCCGTTAGTACTCTCCCCATCACTTTTGCAATGTCCCTGACTCTAGAAGGGTGAAGACAAGCACAAGCCTCCTCTGTTGCGTGTGATGCCTGCCACCACCTCTTATCGAACTACCACAGATGCACTGTCACTGGGGAGCCAATGCACTTGGAGGAAAGTGCAGGATTCCCAGCTCTGAATGGACCAATCAGTAGACGCCTAAGCCAGCGGACATTGCAATGTGAAAGTGATAGGGAGAGTGAGAGCGCCCTCTACCCACCCAGAGAGAGTACCTCCAATTTTTGCTCTCTTGGGCCCCGGCTGTTGATGGCAATCAGTATGATCGGGATTTGAACTCATGATCCTCTGGTCATAGTGTCAGTGTCTAAGCCTGCTGAGCCACTCGGGGCCCAAAGGAGGGTTATTTTAAATTTGTTTAGTAATTGTTTATAGTGATTTGTATTTACCCAAAGAAGCCATCCCAAATGGGTAAATAAGGAAGGGAGAAAGGCAGGGCGGTCATTTATTTGACTGGTTGGGTGGTCGGTCAGTCGATCAGTCGATCAGTCTGTCTGTAAATTGATTATGGCATAAAATTTGTTAAACAATGAAAAATGCATCCCAATTATATAAAACTGAAGGAGAACCTCTGAACCTCAACAATTTCAGGCATCAATGGCTTATTCCTATAACCTGAGAATAACTACTTTGTAATTACTGAAAAAATACAGTGACAGAGAGTGAAAAGACAGTGATTAGAAAATAAATGGTAGTTTTGGTATCTGAAGGATTTCTGAAAGAGAGTCCTTTGTGGTGTGTTTTGCTGAGAATATATTACTTTTTTCAAGCGCAGTGTGTGACTGCAAGGTAAATCAGTGTGAACAAGGTTTTTGAATTCTCTCAATTCTCTACTTGCACTGTTCCCAAAGCCTCAGTGAGGACATGGAGCATTTGTGGTGTTCTGTTCCTGTGGTACAAATGTCCCTGAGTGAGAAATAGAACTGCAGTAGAAAAATGGAAAATGTTCTGTGTATACGTGCATCTTACATCACAAATAGCAAATTGTGCTTGATTATTGAAGATCATCTGAAACATCAGTGTCATAATAGCTTTTGCATTTACATTCATGACATTTAGCAGAGGCTTTTACACAGAGTGGCTTACATAAATGCTTCATTGTCAACTCAGAAAAAAGTATCATTAACGAGCTCAGACATCCTTGGACCAGGATCGTGTCAGGGCCAAGATCCCAGGCAGTGATACCTGGTCAGAATTTATGCACATAATGCAATTCAGATTAAAACCTTTGTCATTAAATGTGTTACATTGGAGTATGTTGCATTTGAAAGAGAGGGACTGAAGACAGCATTTGAAGATGATGAAGGACAGCCAAAGTGGTAGTTCATTCCACCATCTGGACTTCTGGACAAAGAAGAGTTGATACTTTTTACTTTGCAATGTCAAGCCAAGCCATAATTCAGATCGAGGCTTCATGTGTAATATGACATTTAAATGGATGGATGAATGAATGGATGGATATATGCACAGTAAATCTGCCAGTGTTAAATCAACACTATTGGAGTTAAATTAACACTGGGAGTGTTACATTTTGACACCCTCAGTGTTAATTTAACTCTATTAGTGTTGATTTAGCACTGCCATATTTACTGTGTGGATAGATAACTTTATCAATCCCATAGAAAAAGTCATATATTACAGCATATATGCTAGCATCTGATTGGCTGAAAGGCAGGTGCTATCTGAGGTATATATTGTACTTAATATCAGACATCAAAGCAGAGCTGATCAGTGTCCTAATAGTCAGTTAACAAGGCTGTCAGTCCACATGTCTCAAGCACTGGACAAACTTTAGTCCTTCAGATTATTTCTTCACTATATCATGCCAACACATTTTATACCAACGGGCATCAGGAGCTTTTTCACTTCCTTGATCTGGTGCTGTATATAGTTATTATTTAAATGTAAATAAAGATATTAATGTAAAAATACAGACCTTAGATCAAGGGTGTCCAAATCCAGTCCTGGAGGGCAGATTCCTGCAGAGTTTGGTGATCTTCCTGATCAAACACACCTGATTCAGCAATGGATTTGGACACCCCTGCCTTAGATGTTAATAAACTATGCAATGGTAGGCATTAAACAGGCCTCTATTTAAGTTATTTATGTTTGTTTACTTTCTAGTCTTTGATTTCAAATTTAATAGTATATACATCGTTTTTTGGGTGGGGTGGAGGAGGGGTTGTGTTCCTACGAGGGATGTGTGGTCAGGGGAGGCAGGTGAAGCAGAGCCTCACCTGTCATGACAAGAAAAAAAATGATAACATAAAATGAATATTACTATTTGTCCACTGATCTTTATGTATGACTAATTTCGAATATTTTTATAGTCAAAATCGCTGAAATTGCATATTTCCTGTTCAAATACAAGGGTGAAACGTGATGTGCGGCAGCAACAAGCCTCACCTCACCTCTGAATGTGCAATCCATCACAAACTGGGTTGATACATGCAGTTGGCGCGTGCCTGTTGCCGTATCGCTGCATGTCTCCAATATAATGTTTGCATATACATTTATATACCCTGATTTTCCACAATCTGGCTAATGTCTTTAACCATTTACGTTTAATGTTTGTTAGTGACATATTTAGTTTTGCTGATGGGACATAAAACCGCAGTGAAAAGGCACAGCGTGAGGCAGAGCAGTACTCTCCCGCACTGAAGGGGGGGCGTACGTGAGCCAACGGGTGCTTGTTGCTGCTGTCCCTTTACTCAGAGGCGAGTGAGAGTCAAGTGCACGGAGGGTGCAGAGCAAATGCTGCTTTCTCTCGCTGGTGTAATTGTAACGTTTTTTCTTATCTTCACGTACCTTTAATACATACCTTACATGTGAGAGAGAGAGAGTGTGTGTGTGTGTGTGTGAAGAATGCTGATGAGATACGAAATAACCAGTAGCTAATTGAATAAGCTACCCTTTTGGGTTTATATATTTGTAAATTTGACTCTAAAGGAGTCAGTGCTTCACCAACACGTCACTGGTTCCTACCAGTGGTGGACAAAGTACTCAACTATAGTTCTTAAGTAAAAGTATTGATACTCCTGGTCAAATCTTACTCAACTACAAGTAAAAGTTGTTCAGTCAAAAGTTTACCTATGTCAAAGTACTGAAGCACTTACTTTTGGAAATACTTAAGTATTCAAAAGTACATGCATTTTAAAATACTCAAACATTCAAAAGTGCAAATTATATTTTCTAATATCAGTACATTGTTGTAATGTTTTGAATGCTTTTACAGAACCTTGTAACTTGCTGAAACCACCTGATGTACTGACATGTAGAACCACTCTGCAACAAAAAGTCTACACCACCTGTAAATTTTTTGTCATCTTGAATATTTAAAAAACAGTACAGACTTTTCTCCTCACAAACAGGTTGGATGGCAAGTAAATGCAGAAATATAGTTTGTTCTCGGTAAACACAGAAGACATTTAACCTGATACGTACAATTCTTAGTCCTAAAATATCAAACATCAAGCTGAGATATGGCCATGGGTGCAGTGGTTTCTCTGCTTAACTTTCTCCAACAGTCTCCATTGCTGATTTCTTTTTGAATGAAAGCGGGAGCTCAACTCAAGTCGACAATGGTGTAATTCCAAATCCCAGGTGTGAGCAGAGACTATGATTGGTTCCCCTTCTTGTGAGGAGCATAGGGTGTGGCCAATTGCATTTCAAAAGGAATGAGTAACGGCAAGCTTCCTAGAAATGTAGTGGATTCATAAGTACAATATTTGTCTTTGAAATATAGTGGACTGAAAGTCATAAGTTCACCAAAAAATAAATACTCAAGTAAAGTAATAATACTCAAAAATGTACTTAAGTTCAGAGCTCAAGTAAATATACTCCATTACTATACACCACTGGTCCCTACCAATATTAAGACCAAATCTACATCAGCAGGGTTGAAAAAATTGACATGGGCATTTACAGCAAACCAGGGAAGGTAACACAGCAGTAAACTGACTTTATGAAGGCTGAAGACAAGCTACTGTGACATTGAAAATTCTGAGCCGAAACCACAGTGAGCATGCAAAACCATGGGTTCTTTTCTGTATTACACCTCTCAGGAGTATGTGTTCTTACAGCAGCCGCATTCTAATTGTGGCTCTAAAGGTCATGAAAAAATCTGCACTTTTTTAGCGTTCCTGCCAGACGTCTGTATTCAAACATCACACCTTCATACTTTCAGTGTCTCATTACGAGCATACAATCTAGCAAACATAGCTAAATTAATTAGCCTGAAAATTGAGTGCCTTTAAAAGCACAGTAAACTGCTTCCATTCACATAAACTTCAGCAAAGATGCTCCCAGACTGAGTGAAAAAGAGCTGACAGCGACTTATAAAAAGGAGCAAAGTCAGCAGCCTCACCTTTATGAGAACTCAAAGCCTTGGTTTATTAAAGAACGGTTGCTTCACAAACTTTTTCTGCTGTCTTTTGGAGGTGACTGCTTTTGGATACTTCTTTTAACTTTGGAACCAGATATCTCAAAAACTTTGATTTAGGGATAGTTTTATACCAGCAAAGAAATGTCCAGAAACACGTCCCATCTACATGCATTATCTATCAATAAGAAGTCTCTTGCTTTTGCTTTTTAAAGTCAAGATAATGTCATTTGACATCATGTCTTAAAAAACACCCCCAAATATATAAGGTTTCCTTCTCAGCAGCCACATCCAAAACTCATTATCTCCCGTTCCTTATTATTCATTCCAATTGTGTGAGCTATTTTTGATATTTAGAAAAGTAGGGCCACTAACAAGTGGAGAAGTTCTCTAGATGAGAGCAGTCCTCAAAAGGAAACGCAAAGCTTTTTGAGGGAAGACATTAAACAGAGTGCGACAAAAGGTACAACAGAAGCCCAGGGGAGAAAACCTTGGTGCCAAACCTGGATTCAAGAACAAATGAGTGCCAAAGAGTTTGCAGCTGTGTTGCAGGCTAAATTGTTGCTCAAGTTTCTATTCAGTTAGTGCTTAAGGGAACTCGTTTTTTTTTTCCTAACAAGCACGGCTATTTATCAGCTTTGAGGGAAGGCCTATGGAGCACCATGTAAGTATCTCACACTTTCCCACTCTCCCTCTCTCTGAGGAATGTGCTTAGAGAAATCTCTTGGCTGCAAAGAGCTGGGTGCAGCATATCAAAGATGGACCAGGCTCATGGGAATCAACTCAAGAGTTTCTCCTGGTGCAGGCCCAAAATATGCTCAGACAGTTTGGAGCAGATTTATGTCAAATGGAAGGGAAAGGAATACATTTCTGAGAGGCAGAAAGAAGCTGATGGAGAACTACTAAATGAAGGGAAAATGTTGATTCACTTTCTTGGGCAGAAACAGTGCAGTTGGCTTTGTTTGGGAAATGCTAATGTGATCTTATATTTGTGTGCTTATAGCTCACATTGTTCTCCTTTCAAATCTCCTATGAAACTTCACAAAAAGGCAAAAATAGAACATGTTTACTAAGCAGATCTTCTAATTCTGCCGATTTCAATTCAGTACATTCTTATCATCACTGTTCAAATGAAATCAAGCAAATAACCTTACATGTAATACAAACATTTTCTTTACTTTGTATGTTTGAAAGATTTTATTCAAAGCAGTATTAGAGTATTTCTATTCATATTATCCATTATCTATCTATATATAATCTAATCATCAGGAAACAGAATATCTGCTCAAATTATGTAGAATTTTTTTAATCCCCCAAATTAAGATACTAGTGTATCTCCAAAAATTAGAATTGTAAAAAAATTTTGTTCATATTGGACAATTTAATTTTATCATTTTATAATCATAATTTAATTAAGTTCAACTGTCATATTTTATATTAATTACAGGTAAAGTGACATATTCCATCCATCCATCTTTTTAACCACTTGATCCTGGTCAGAGTTGTGGTGACGTAAAGTGACATTTCAAGCCTTTTTGTTTTATCCCTCTGGAATCGTCTCTCCCGCTGGCAGCATATTAACAAAATTACATTTAAATTTAGATTTACAGCATTTAGCACACACTCTTATCCAGAGCAATGTACAACAGTGCTTTATTTCTTTACTAGTACAGACAGGTTGGAGTCCAAACTACTCTTCAGTTTAGACATTGCTAGAACAAAACCATTTCTAATACCTAGAAAGAAGGAAAAATACACAATTTTATACAATAAGAGCATTATCATACATTACTATAATAGATGTATTCTGCAATTACCTTTTTTTTTGCAAATTATGCAAAAATACCAATATAAGTCTGTGAGATTTTATCCTAGAAACAAAATTAAACATACCCCGGAGACCTTAAAGAGTATACTTTTCAAATATATATATTTGATTCTTTTGAAAAAAGCATAATAAAGCTGTGACATATTTTTCAGCTTAAGTCATAATGTGGCACATTTTTTTCCCAAATGAAATCAGCTTCCATTCATATGATAACAACATGAAAATTCTGGATATTCCATTGGAGGATTAGTCCAGGAATGAGTGCAAATGTCACTTTTGTCTCTATAAACAAAAATAGCACTGTTGAACAGTTGATGTTTGAAAAGTGTAAATTAAATATTCTAATTTAATGAATATAAAATATGTGACATTTTACCTTTTTGAATTAAATTATGAACCCAGATTAACTTTTTTGCAATATTCAGATGTTTTAATGTGACACTGTACCTGTGGAGTGTTTTTGGACAGTGACAATATATTTTTGTTACTTAGGAGAAAAGCTTTCCTGTCTTTTCACTGTTCAGCTGAATGAGATATAACAGTAGAGTAATACCTGTGGTATACTGTTTTAAAGGCTTCATCTCAGAAAATTCCCTTCTTTTCTGAAATAAGTTAATTTGTTGCAGCTTGAGTATAAAATGTAGTATTAACTCTTCACTCCATACAGTCCATACATTTTAACTAAGCTGCAAAAAATATCATTTAGTATTCATTGATTTGGTACAGCTGTTTAGCTGCGCCAACTCATACTGAAATTAAATGGAGTGCTTCAGCCCAGATTTTTTTTTAAATAAGACATAATACAGAGCAGCCAATCAGATGAAAGATTATGTTTTCTCACACAGCCTTCAGACCATAAAACTCCTGATCTGGTAGGTATTCCACAAATAGGCCAAAGTCAAACCCATCCAATGGGGAAAGACCAGGACATTCCTATTGGACCATTCTCCGTTTTGGTCTTGCGCAATCAGGCTAAGGTAGAATTTTTTTTGTGGAATACCCTCCTGATCTCGTTTCTATATAATGTAATTTTCATAGGTGCTAGACAGCTCTGCTGATTTAACGGATGCCTAAAACAGCTTGACAATAGGGTACCGGGTGAATGGTGGTAGCATGGTGGAAACCACTAACTTTGTGGGATGTTCTAGAGCTGCTATAATCAAGGTGAACCAAGAATGGATTTGGGATCACCAAGGGAAGAGATTACCATTGAGTGAACTCCCCAAGTCAGGGGTGGTTATTTCCACTGTTAGGCAGATGGTCATAATATGATCACAAATGCACCTTAAATTTGGATATTGTGCCTTTATGAGGTGTATATCTGTTAATAAAAATTCAGCATTATATGTTTAGGCTGTTGTACCTGTCCTTTTAAAATGAAAACAATGGTCTATTGTATTTACAGTTTTAGGTTGTTAGTAGGTAATATTTAGATGTGAAGGTAAAATTCATCCTGCAAAAATATATGATGATCATTTTTATTCTCAGAAATGTGCAGTGTATTGCTAACTCACATCTATTAAAGGTACATTAAATATCGGCAGAGAGAACTTCTTGAGGAACGTTAGTAAACAGTTAAATCTGGAGGTCTGGACATGAGAGTGAGTAGTGAGGGGAAAGACAGCACACACTTGCAGGTCTGCTTGTTGGAGCAGAAGGGAGTGGAGATCTATGTGTGGTACTGGTGAGCCTGAGCTCCTCCTCTGTCAGCTGCTGAAAGTCAAACGTGCCTGGAATGGCAAGCTGGATCAAATCCTCTGGCACAGTGTGCAAAAGGAACCTGGATCTGCGAGGAGAGCATGAAGCGACTCTCTCATCAGCATACAATCATGGCTTTGTTTCTAGGCCACTCTTTAATTATCACGGAAGGCTGCGCTCAACAAGCAACATGACGCTGGAAATGAATAATGATATTAGGAAATGAAACATTCCCAGAGGTGGCTAATCAATAGCTGCCAAGTGTAAAGCATGCTAAAGAGCCGTTTCAGAACCACTGGATTTGTTTCATTTTAATGAGGGTGATTCGAAGGCATCGCAGTGGTTTATGGTAGCACATGTCTAATGAATGGATGGATGGTTTGCAGGAGATACTGAAAAGTTTTTGACACTTTCCATGCATTGGTGTTGCTTTTGGCAGTTTCAGATGCTTTGTTTATCCTTTTCATTCATACATTCTGAAAGAGAATTTGAAAAGCTCTTTCTTTGTGTTGTTTATTGTATACTGAGTCGACTGGATGCAGGTTTCTGGTCAATCATGTGTATGGCACATGAGGCAGGTGGTAGTGGCTTCAAAAGGAAGTGGCAAGACATAGTGAGTGTGGGTGAGGAGTGTCTCTGAGATGAATACAGAAGCACTCAGCACCAGCTTGTCTTGTATAACGAGAGAGAGAGAGAGAGAGAGAGAGAGAGAGAGAGAGAGAGAGAGAGAGCACCTAGGGATATAGAATTGGTGGATGTCACAATTTCTAACATCCAATTCAGAGCTGTTCTTAAAAAAATTTGCTATCACAGGTGCGTTTTAAAGACTTAAGATGGGTTTTTGCATGTCTCATAAATTAATTTATTACTGAATAAGTCTGATTTAATTGATAAAATGTTCACAGTTCTATGCAGTTTCCCATCTCTTAACATGCACCTCAGGCTAGTCTGACTAAAGACTGCATTGAGAATACTGTAGAAGTGTCCCTCAGTGATCAGTGTTCGGGTCATTATGGAAAAAATTACTTTAAAGTTACTTATTTAAAATTGTAATTGGATTATTTATTACTTATTACTTCCTGAAAAAGTAATCTCATACCTCATTACTATGTATATGTACAAATATCAATGGCATATCTATTTAAAACATAAACAGCTACAATTGCTGCCTCAAAAATAATCTTTGGGAGCTGTTCCTGAATGAAAAACATTTTCACAATCACACATTTGTCTGTCACAGGCAGCATAAACTTCCTGAACAACAAATTAGTCACCTTGCATGGTTAAGGTGGTAGTAAGTTCAGGCTCCTGCAGATGGAGTTGCACAGGGATGACTGGGCTATAAATACCTGCTGGGTGTGCAACAGGATTTGTAGATTAAGAAGAGGGCGTACAGTGCAGTGAACGTCTCATTCAATGTGTGGAAAATTGGTCACAAAGAAGATGGTAATGATTGGCTAAAAGCAGCGATTGTACTCTGGCTCCAAAGGCCACAGTGTGAAGGAAGTAGCTGAATTTGTAGGTGTATAGAAGTGTACTGTTATATGGGTCTACCAGCAGTGGAAGAAATCCCAGTCTACAGGAAATTGTGGTGAGGCACAAGGCTGAAGATCTCTATTGTGTCACTCTGCTTTATATGCTGATGTTCTGCAGGTCTCTGTGGAAGGTTCTTTCAGAAATTGGTTGTGAAGGACCTGCGTTGACTTCTAGAATACATTTTTGGAACAATCCATGAAGCCTGCTGGTGGTCCCTGTCTATAGTTTTATCTTTCAACCACAATTCTGAGGAGAATTTCCTTTAGACTGGATTTTTACTAATGCTACCTGAAGCACTTCAGAACAGCTACAAATTCAGCTACTTCCTTTAGACTATGGTATTTGGTGCCAATTTGGTGCCAATTTTCACAAAGTTTCAGTTTCTTCTGCTGTGATCCTGATTAGTAATTTTTCCAGATAATCTCCCATTTTCATAGTGCAACAAATCAAATACATTTAAGTTTGTCTATGAAATATGTGTCTTGGTAACTCGCAAACCACAGCAGTAAGCTCAAACCACCCTTTCTGACCTCTGCATTAATTAACTGTGGTGTACAACCATATTTCCTTAAGAAAAAAAGCCCCTTAACAATCGTATAAAACGATCATATAATACACGGGTGGCTTTAGCACTAAAAAATGTGGGCAGGCAACTTTTGTAACATACAACTAAATTAGATATACTACTACTATATTCCATTGTTGTTTGGCTGTAGTAGAGTTGCTAAAGTAGTTTCACAACTTTCATTATAAGATTCCATTCATTTTGCATACTTAAATGAATCTGAAAAATTATAGTCACATGAAATTTTTTCATAAAAATGACAAAATAACAAAAACTATAATAGTGTGGAATTAAAAGCCTCATTGCTTCTTTTGCATATAACATCAAATTCACCAAATCCACCTCTGGTGCAATTTGAAGACTCAATTATAACATCTCTGAAATGAGGGGCCCTTATTGGCTAAGTAGGCCAAGGTGATCAGAGGATTGTGAGTTCCCAGTCATGCTCCTTGCCCTCGACAGCCGGGGCCTGAGAGAGCAAAATTGGCTGTGGTCTCTCCAGGTGGATAGATGGTGATCTCCTCCCAGCACTACCATGCAGTGTTCACTGGCTTAGGTGTCTGCCAGCTGATTCATCAGAGCTAGGGATCCTGCATTTTCTTCCGAGCATGACAGGCTGCCCAACAATGTATCGGCAGCAGTTTGAAAAGTGGTGGGGGCTGACTTCACATGCATCAGAGGAGCCCTGTGCTAGTCTTCACCCTCCTAGAGATGGGTGGGTTGATTGGCTACTAATATACTGGGGAGAAATTTGCGTAAATGAGTTTAATAGTCCTTCGGTTTCCTCCCACAGTCCCAAAACATGGAGATTAGATTGTGTGTGTGTGCGTGTGTGCACCCAGCAATGGATTGGTGCTCTGTCCTGGGTTTAGTTGGGATAATGTAATGC
>BRDA01061049.1:0-12698 GCA_036984385.1 Crenuchus spilurus | reverse complement strand
TATATAAAATGTGTGTGTGTCGAATAATGAATTTGTATCACAAAATATTTTACCTTCCAAAAACTGTTGTTATTGTGACGTTTTCATAACGCTCAGTTTTTGTGCTCACAACGTTACAACTGATACAGGTAGACACCGACATTGACTGGACGTTGCAGGGTTGTCTTTTAGTCAAGTGTATACAAACATCTGTGTTACTGTGATAACGTTGTTGTGTCTGCTGGGTTTACTTGGAAATTTTTAATAACCTCAAAATAAACTTTGAATCTGACAATATCAAAATAAAAACTACTTAAAAACAATTTCAAAATAAAAAATGTATCTAAAAATAACAGTTCATATCTCAAAATTATTATTTAAAAATAATGACAACAGTATCACTTAGTAATGAACAAAAATTATATATATATATATATATATATATATTCTGTACTGTATTTGTAAGGAAATGGGCAGCAGAACCTCAACTCCACATGTGAAAATTCACCTATTGAATGAAGGTAAGTCATTATTTTAATCACATCAACATAACAAATACCTGCAGAAAAAAAAAAAACATGGACTGCACCTCCTCCAGAGCGCCAGTTAATCAGTGTTTTGTTTGCTTAAACCAGACAAAAAAACTATTTCAAATGAAATATTGTAAAAGTCTTTAAATATCAGCACTAAAGGATCTGCATGTAACAGTGCCTGCAATTTGCATTAAAGCTTCAAAGCCAGCACGAGGAAGGTCTTCATTAATGAGCACTCAAACTTCAATTTACACCCAACACATCACTGAAAAATACTAACCAGTGAAGTAAAAATCAAACCTGTATACATAAATGAGCTCAATTACAATCTTAAAGTGATCACGTGATTTAATTCACTCACAGAACTTAATCTCTTTGATCTAAAGTGATGAAATGTGCCATTATGCATCTGTTTATTAACATGCAATGTTTATACTTTTAATTCCACTCAGGTTTGTATTATAAAAACGACTTTTAGGCCACATTGTCAATTTTAAGAACACAAAGGAGATTTTCAGATATGGACATCAATGAGTTAAAGACAAGCAAAGGCTGACATGACACGAGATTCTGTAAGAAAATTGTGTAAGAGGACTTCCATGGGGGGAGGGGGGCAACAAAGCAGCAGTCACGTGAGCAGTGTGCTATAAAAGAGCGGGAAGCTCACACTCGTCCCACAGAACCAACTGGACTTCTCAGGTGAGTAGTTTGACTTTACAGCTTGTTATTGATGACTTCTGTTTGAATTGTGATATTATTGTTAGACTAATTTTATATGATTCTGATATGCTGTAGTTAACATTTTGTTAATATTTTATAATTAATTTTAAAACTGGATACTGTGAATTTGGCAATAATATAATAAGTACAAGTTGAGATTAATCTCATTAAACATTTGTTATTCATCATTTTTCCTTAACTAAATAAACCCTTAAGAAGATGTTCTTCACCTTTATATCACTTTTACTGGTTTTCTCAGTATCACACAAGTCCACTCACAGACCTCCTGTCCTTATCTCCAGGTGTCTGTCTACCAACATGAGGGCTGTAGCTGTGGTTCTTGTTCTGGCCGTCATTAGCGGTAAGAGGAAATGTCAAATTTCTGTAATTTTGTTATATATATATATAGTGGCAAACTAAGCATGCAGAGCAGTTTGTGGTGTGGTACTATTTTGACTTGCTGCCTCTCCACTCACATTATGGCATTTTTTGAGTTTCTTATAATGACACCACACCCATGTCCCTGTAAGTCTGAATATCTTTCCACCTGCAGGCTGCCATGCTCGCGCTGTGCCCCAGGCCGATGAACCTAAGGCCAAATGGGAAGAGACAGTGGACCGCTTCTGGCAGTACGTCTCGGAGCTCAACACACATGCTGATGGTATGGTGGAGAACATCAAGGGCTCCCAGCTTAGCAGAGAACTTGAGTAAGTCAATAAACCACAACATTGTTTGTGACTCATATACTCTCAATGTTATGACAAACCTATCTATGTTATCCTCACTAATCTGAACTGCCCCAACTCTCTCCCACTTCAGTACTCTGATCACAGACACCATGGATGAGTTGAAGGTATACAGGGAGGACGTTGAGACCAAGCTGGCCCCCTATACCAAGGATGCGACTGGTCAGCTGAGGCAGGATCTGGAGCTGCTGACCGGCAAGCTGCAGACTGATATGATTGATGCCAAAGAGCGTTCCACTCAATACCTGCAAGAGCTGAAGACCATGATGGAGCAGAATGCAGATGATGTCAAGAACCGTGTTAACTCTTACACCCGCAAGCTGAAGAAGCGCCTGGGCAAGGATGCTGAGGAGATCCGCAAGTGAGTATAAAAGAAAAGGGGACGATTGAGTGGTGTTTGTCACATTTTATTTAACATTTTGAGAGAGCCCATGAGTACAGGTCAGAATTCAGGAGACTTCGTTGTTGAAACACACCTGACTGATGTCCTGAGTTAATTACCAGGTTTAGTTGGTGAGGTGAGCAAAAACTCACTTAAGTAAAAAGGTTAAAGACCAGTGACGTACAGTGAGATTACACTTAGCTTTTGTTCTTGCGTACACAATTAACCTCTTTCATGTTGTCTCTCCAGCACTGTGACCACTTATTTGGGTGAGCTGCAGTCTCGTGCCTCTCAGAACGCTGAGACCGTCAAGGAACGCTTCCAGCCCTACGTGCACCAGGCCCGTGAGGGTGTCGACCAGAAGTTGGGCACCATCACAGGGATGCTGCACGGCCAGGCTCAGGGCATGAGCCAGCAGCTTGAGGCTCAGGCTGCAGTGCTGAAGGAGCAGCTGGAACAAACCGCCGACACCCTTCGCACCTCTCTGGAGGGTCGCATTGAGGAGCTTACCAGCCTCCTCAACCCCTACACAGAGAAGATCCGGGAACAGCTGCAGACAGTCATGGAAAAGATCAAAGAAGCCACAGCTGCTCTCCCCACACAGATGTAAAAGCGCTGTAGTAGAACCTGTATAACCCCGAAAGTGGGGAGTGAGAGAAAGAGGAGATTAGTGTTTGTTACTGATACTGTATGCTTATTTCACTATGTGGGAGGGGGGACAAAAATGGGAAAGAACACTTTTAACTTAAAGAATGAACAATTCTTTTAGCTTCACTTTTTATCGAAAATGAACTACTGTTGAATAATCGCCCTGACTGCTCTCTCAGTATTAATCTGTTGTCTTGAATAAACCCTCAGTAATGTCTTTCTTTATAGTGCAATGGGGCATTATTATAACCAGCTTAGACAATGTATCTTAGACTCGTATTTCCCAAGTCAGTCAATAGACTTCCACATTTGTGGCCTTTTGTATAACAGAAAAGAGCAGGTTAGCGAACTCTGGTCCAAATTGGCACCATTTTTAGAAAAGTACAGTCAAATTGCACAAGAAGTCCAACATTTCAACAGCTGCACAACATAATCGCAGAATGCTGATCAAATTCTTTTGAAAGCTGACTGATCTTGTGTTTGTGTGCACTGCTGGTTCTGAATCCATTCTCAATAAATGTGTAATGGTTCACAAACACAATACGGCTTGGCTATTTTTTTTCTCTTTGTTTACACTCATGCAGATCTATTCTGTTTCAAGCACAGTACATCCTGATCTCTGACTGTATGACAAATAGAAAGAACAGGCTGGATAACTGTTGATGGGACTAAATACTAGTCAATACGAGTCGTCATGAATCCCTAAGTCTAAAACTGAAATGTAAAGCAGGATCTGAAGGAAACAGAAAATGATCTATAGGGTTTGAACTGAACAAGCTAGAGATAAACGTATAACCTAAGAAAACTGAAAGAAACTAAACAAAACAGCTTCTGTGAAATCATTTCAACCATGAGACATTCTGACAATGATGAATACAGTCTTGAACAGGCGTAATGAAGGTTAAGCGATGAAGCAGAGGTTAATAACTCCCTGACTCACAGCTTGTTGCCATACAGTACTTTCATCTTTGTGCTCTGAACAGTATGGGAAAGCTGAAAAGCTTAAATATGCAGGCTTGGACTGAAGAACACAATGAGCTGAGGCCTGTCCAGGGACACAAGAAAGGTCTTTTGAGTGTCATTTGGCTTGCATCTGAATGTAATGGCTGGGGATATGTAATGGTATGTAAAAATATAGACACTTGAGTATTACAATATTATGAACTATCATATTATGCCTATTCTCACAAACACAGTACGCATTTTGAATTAACCCTCTGTGGACACTCTACCATCTGCCTCTCACCATGTATGAGTGGTGGATTTGTGCATCTGTCTACATTTTGTGTGAACCTCACTAATGGAAATCATTACAGAGCTTTACAGACTTTTAGACATTCGTACACATCACATTACACACAGCCGTGGCTGGTGGTTAGGGATCTGGTCTTGTGACTGGAAGGTTGCCTACAGACTTCTGGCACATGTTCTCACAGCCTAGTGTGTTCACTATTGTGTGTGTGTGTGTGTGTGTGTGTGTGTGTTTCACTGCACAGATGGGTTAAATGTGGAGGGCAAATTCCATTGTGTGCAATCACGTTAGCAAAAAGTTACATCTAAATCTATATTTTATTCATAAATCCCAAAACTTTGGTAAACCTACTTCAACATTCAGTTTGTTCACATGAGTAAAGTTATGTTTCCACAAAATATATGAAGAGTGAGGTTTAGGCCCATATTATCTCTTTATATAGTGAACTGGTGTAGTGAACTAGACTGTTCTGAACATAAGAACATATAAAGAAATCAAGAATAAGTCCACAGATTACAGTGGGTAATTAGTTTACAAGCATAGATTGGTAACAGACAGTAGTTCATTATCAGTATTGTAATCTATCTTCAGCCATTAGACTCTTCTACTCCAACGTATACAAATAGCTCAAGAGTGCACTGCTAACATTAGCACAATCAAACCTTCCCTAAAAATTAAATAACAAATAATTCACAATATATTACAGTATATATACAGTATATATATATATATATATATATATTGCCTCTTAAGCCTTGTATCATGATGGGTATCGTATCGCCAGGTTCTTGCTAGCAGGCCCTAGTGTTTAATCATATTTAGAGAATTAGGCTTTTTCATGGGTGTGATCAGTTCCTTCAGTACAACTATTATACTGTAGTTATATTTCATTTGAAACACACCTTCTTTAAATGTGTCATGTCACGCCACCTCACAACCCCCCCTCCCCAATCTTACATAATCAGACTTGTATGGGCAAAAACATTCCATCTAATCTCCCGTGCACACCTTCCCTTCTTTTATAGGCATTGTCCTCTACAGTTACATACCCTCACCTCTACCCCTATTATGAAGACTGATGTTTGGTTTAAGGTGATGTAGGTTCTGCCTTTTGCTGAACACTGTTGTTCAAAAGTTTGGATGAAAAGTTTACAATCACAGAGAAGTTTTTTGTGACCACAAAGACATTTTTGGTGATTTGCAACAACAGACAATGTTTAACGTAATCGTCGTCTCAATATATAACTTTGTAGCCATAAAAACAATTTGTGGATTTACAGTGCCCTCCATAATTATTGGCACCCCTAGTTAAAATGTGTTAAAAGCCTTAAAACATTTTTTTTTATTGCAGAAGCATAATCTCACTTTGAAAAAGTTTAGAAAAAAGCAACATTCAACTCAAGTGAAAAAAGTAAAGAAAAAATCCTGACTAAGAAATATTTTTTTCCCATAAAATGACCTGTTCCACAATTATTGGCACCCTTGACAATTTCTTGGAAATAAATGTATTTTAACCATTTATGTCATTTCTACTGTAGTTTATAAAGTGGAACAAAGCATCTAGGAACCTTTAATTAGTAATTCATCACTTCCTGTTTCCCTGGGGTATAAATATGGCATCACACAGAGCCCTATTTCTCTTACTCACTCTTAAACATGGGGAAGACAAGAGAAGACACTATTCAAGTAAGGCAGATGTGTGTTGACCTTCATAAATCAGGCAATGGCTACAAGAAAATAGCCACTCACCTGCAGATGCCCTTATCTACAGTCAGAGCAATCATCAAAACGTTCAAAACATCTGGAACTGTGACAAACAAGTCTGGAAGAGGACGCAAGTGTATCTTGCCACCATGCACAGTGAGAAGGATGGTAAGAGAAGTAAACAGTTCTCCAAAGCTCACTGTAAGAGAATTGAATCAAATGGTAGCATCTTGGGGTAATGAGGTCCCCCAAACAACCATCAGGCGCTATCTACATGCCAACAAGCTGTTTGGGAGGCATGCATGGAGAAAGCCTTTTCTGAGTTATACTCTTAAGCGTAAACGGGTGGAGTTTGCCAAGCGGTACTGGGATTTCAACTGGGACTGTGTCCTTTGGTCAGATGAGACCAAAATAGAGCTTTTTGGCAACAAACACTCTAAGCAGGTCTGGTGTAAGATCAAGGATGAGTACACAGAAAAACACCTCATGCCCACTGTTAAGTATGGGGGAGGATCGGTGATGCAGTGGGCCTGTTTCTACATTATAAAAAAAAAAAAAGAATTTATTAGAAGCTAAAGAACACTTCTTAATGTCAATGTCATTTCAGCTCAGGCAATAAACCTTTTACATACAGAAAGGAAAAATGGGTTTATCTTTAACCAGGGGTGCCAATAATTATGGAGGGCACTGTAATATATGAATTAATGGTCATAGGAAACATGTGGTTTTAAAAACAATAACTATACTATGCCAATGTTGTGGCCTCAATTTATTATCTCATGGCCACAACTTACACAAAATAAGTTTCATTTCAAGGGACAGTTTCACTTCTGTACTTTCATTATTTTTAGCTTATTATTTGACTCATCTTATAGGTGCAGTGATGAAATGAAGAAAATATGAAACTATGTGAAATGATTTAATTATATAAGAGAAAGGAAGAGAAAAGAAGAATTTGACCTTTACATTTTTAATTGTAGCCTATTTTTGTAATGCTTTAAATATGTGTAATGCAGCTTCATAAGACACCACTTTCCTGTTGATTCATTCATCAGCAAAGGTTCACACAATGTTAATTATAAGTGGTGGAAATGTTAAGATCAGATAACTGATTGTGGCTGATACAGATGTCATTCTGATCATTCTGATCAGATCATTCTGATGTCATTCTGAACATTTGAATGTAAATAATGTCATTTGTAATGTAAAATGCTAAATGGTCTAGAAACTGGTGAACTGGGAATAAATGGGAACATGATTTAGGCCTTTTGTTTTGCCAATCCTCAGGCTATCATCTTTTCATGGTAGTGGAGTTATCCCCCCAGCCATCATTGTTTTTGAGGGTGGGGTTCCCATGATCACTGTCATTCCAAGATTGATCTGGAGACCTTCCCGTTCCAAGACCAGGTCCCTAACCGCCAGGCGGTGGCTACCCCCAAAGTATTTGTAATTGCAACAGTAACTCAATTTCTTTCACAGTCGCAATGACAGAGAGCTACAATCTGAAAGCCAAGCACTATAGCACCCTCTGTGGCCTTACACACTCTTACCCAAACAGGGAGTTGAACCCTGGATCCTCAGATTAATAGTCTGAAGCTCTACCATCTGAACTATCTGGACTCTATGTATAGCAGAAGGAGAAATCCCACTGTACAACCTAAAAATAGGACACAAAATCATCAGCCACAATTTTAACATTTGGTCAAATACAGCCATTTAGTTTTTCCATTCATCGGCAAATAAAACAGTACAATCCAATATACTGTGCATCCCCATTTTTAAACTAAGGTGTTTAAATTTAACTCAGTGATGTGAACACCATAAAAGAACATTTTAAACATTCTTTTAAACTTCAGTAATTCACTCTCAGTCGATGCTTTCAGTTCAAGAAAGTATGCCAGTCGATCAACGTGAGCTGTTTTCAGCAGCAGTCACCATACATAAAAACATGTGGTCGGCCTTTTCAACTCCTGTTATCTAAATCCCAATCTTATACCCCCGGACTTAATTCCCTTTGCCAAAACACCCCCCTGCCTAACACGCACGGAAGTTTTCCGCTGTCAGATGCCCATTAACAGTGGCTTGATTGCCCCAACATCAGAGGCCCCCCTCATCGCTTTAGTTCATTTTCCTTCACTCTTATCCCTGCCTGGGACAGACATGTTGGGAGCTGCTCACGCATTCCTGTAAGCTGCCTGCACGCATAAAGGAACATGCTGTGCCTCTATTTATGTGAACAAGGCCTGCTTTTGAACACTCTAATCCTTCCTATCTCTCTCTCTCTCTCTCTCTCTCTCTCTCTCACACACACACACACACACACACACACTCAAGCATGCACCCACGCACACCTGCAGCACCCCTCACTCATGAAAATGTATATCATATATCAGCACTGGATATCAAAACATATGATTTTTTTTAGTTTGTATTTTTCTACACAGCAGCCGCCCATATGAACAAACCAAAACTGCCCAGGACATGACACGACCTGGCATGATAAAGAGAAAGGGTCCAAAATTAAAATCTCTATAATATAAATGTATAAATAAAATCTTTCTACTGACGAGTTAGAGTTAATAACATTTATTCTTTCTCATCTAAAGGTATCATGAAAAGACTAGAAGTGGGTTATATAACAGTGATATAACTAAGCTATACATTTGTAATATAACTTTCTTAACAGATATGTAATCTTTACTTTGTGAAGTTACATGAACTAAAAATAGCATGTGACACACCTTCATGACCTCAAACACTGTAGCATCTGTCACAATTATTAGCAGCAATGGTACTGAAATGAATGGACATCATCTTGTGTATAATGATGTGTATGGTTATGGTTATGTCAGCATTATGTAACAGGGTATTTTAAATATTAGAAGCCTAAATATGGTCTGTTGTATTGGTAAGTTTTTGTAAGGTACTACTCATAAGGCCTTATGACACCTATACAGTGGTAACCCTACTAACGAGTATTCCAGGTAACGGAGTCGAGATCTGGGAATATTTTTGTTCCAGGTAACGAATAAAATTCCAAGTAACAAGTAGCCTAAATTAGTTCAAGTATGCCAAACCACTAGGGGCGCTGCGGTCGTAGCATCCCCTAGATGCTAGCGTAGAAGAAGAGGTCAGAACACCTTTGACCGCTGTCCAGTGAAAGTGAAAGTGCTAGTGAAAGCGACGCTAAGGTAGCAAAAGGTAGTGAAGAAGAAAGTTAGATACATTTTACTTTTACTTTTCATATGATAAGTGTAACCATGGAGCTGCCAGCCTACACGAGCACCGTCGGTCTCCTCATTAGCCGCCAGCCTACACGTGCACCGTCGTCGTCTCGTTTATGTTTTAAAAACCCATATAAACACATTATTTAGCATATTAAAGTATACTGTATATTGGCCGGCTGACACGGATTAATCAGTTTTACATGTATTCTTATGGGGAAAATGCATCCAGCTAACGAGCAAACCAGCTAACGAGCTCAGCTCCTGCACGGATTAAACTCGTAAGTAGGGTTACCACTGTATAAGCTTTTCATGAGAGTTGACACAAACCTACACAGAACCATGTTGTTGTACACATTTTGTCATGGAAAACGTTCACTTTAATGGTGAACTCAAACGTTTGAGTGGTAGTGTAGGTTTGCAGCTATTACAATGTAAGTGCCTTATGAACATTACTGTACAATGAAGTGTTGACCTAATTTAATACACATTCAAACTAATGTTGAAGACACAATGTGGTCTTACCCCATTCCCCTTACCCCAAGGGCATGACTGGTGTTTAACTACAAGGCTAAGAGCTAATATTGGAAGTTTACTTAATGCAAACTGGACAACCTGTCACAGATTGATGCAAGTATGTTATGAAAATGTTTGGGTTGCTAGAGCAGCGGTTACAAGCTTATATTACTTGTTAGCACAGATATAACCACTTTCCAACCCAAAAGAAGAAAAGTCCTGACTTCATGCATTTTAACTGATTAACTACAATTGCCAGCATAAACCATCAGTTTAAAATGTTGCCTGCAGTGTAGCTTTGTACCAGTAGATGTCTCCCTCTCCTCGTAATCGTCTTCACGCCACTCTGCACTGTACTGTGAACTGCACATTGTTGAAGTCCTGTAAACTACATATAACAAATGCTTACATAAGCACAAACATGCATAAAGCTCTCTTTATATGCCCCAGTAGAGGGGTTTGTTAATAATGATAAAATATATTTAGTTTATTACACCATTTAACCATAACATTAACACTATTTTCTTGCATCTACAATCATTGTCCATTTTATTTGGCATGACTGGATCAGATACAGCAAAGCTGCTGGAGATTTTAAACACCATGTTATCTTTGTGTCCACTATATTAGATGTCTTGTAAATGTAAATGTCAGAGGCGGTAGCTCATCTCTTGTTGCACTTTGTGTTGGTCCTCCTCTGGTTCTTCACTGGTGGTCACAGGACGATGCCCACAGGACCAGATAGCTCTGGTTGGTATGCTATTTTCAGTCCATCAATGACATTGAGATGTTTAAAAACATCAGTAGCTCTGCTGTGCCTGATCCACTAACCAGCACAACACACTAACACACCACCACCACGTCAGTGTTACTGCATCGCTGAGAATGATCGCTGTGGTCTTGTGGAGGCCCTGGTCATATAAGACGAGTGAAAGGAGGTGAATACAGTTCACAGAGAAACAGATGGACTACAGTCTCTAATTTAGTACTACAAAGTGCTCCTGTATGATCAGTGGAGCTGATATACTGGACCATGAGTGTAGACACAAGGGGGTAGTGTTCATGTTTTGGCTGATCAGTATATATCTTTGTATTCAAATAGTTCAAGTGGAAAAGAAGAAGAGTGAGAAGAAGAAGAGTGAGAAAGTGGGAAGCCGTGACATAAAGAGAGCAGGAGGCAGGAGAAAGGAGAGAAAAAGAGAAGAGGATGGGTGATTGCACAAGCTATGAAGTCTGCTTTTTTTCCTGGAAACCTTTGTTCTCCACTTCTTATAGCGGAGCTGCAGGGGTCAGCTGTTTTGCCAAAGGGATAAACATTGAAAACCACAAACATTCTGCAAGTCAGCAACTCCCATTTAAACGGCCAACTGTGCGTCTTCATCTGCACTGCAGCTCACAGGTGCTGGGGAGGAATGACCGCCAGTAACTCGCGGACTCCAGGATGCCTCCAAGAACGAGAGATCTACTCACACAGTCCCAAAAAGATGTGCACAAAATATTATACTTGTGACAGATTGTGATACATTATTATACTTTGCAATATATTTAAAGACAAACTCAATAATGTGCAATGACTGAAGATTAGCCTGCATTCTTTTGAACAGATTCACTCTTGTTAGTTTTAAATGAATATCTTGATTCATCAAAATCTAGTGTGGCTGATCAGGATGTTCACACCAGTAAAGAACACTTCAGTTGTTTAGCATTCTGCAGCGATCTTCTGTGATATAAATGATGCACAGGCTGATAACAATTGAATAAGAATCTGATCTCAGATACACCATCATTTCTAGACTGGAAGGGTGTTGTTTTCTAGGCATACACATGCGCACCCTTGTCTAACTGCTTGTTATCGCAGGTAGCCTTTCTTTTCGGTTGTTTACCTGCATCAGTTATGTTTGGTGCAGGTTCTGACCTGCAACTTCATGATCCAAGCAACAAAGAATCTCAAATTGCACAGCATGGTATACTATGTATCTCTCATCTCTGTGTCTCTGTCTCTTTCTTCTGCAGTCAAACACACACACACACACACACACAGAGTCTTTTGACAGGGGCACAACAGAGCACACTCGAGTCAAAGTTGACACAGACAGGAGACATACTATGCTGTACTATAAAAGTAAGTTGGATCAGACAGATGTAATAAACGTGCTGGCTGCAGTGCTAAATTCAGTCCTAAAAAAATTAATCTGTTTGCATTAACAGCATTATCAGATGCTCTTATCCAGAGCGACTTACGTAAGTGCTTTGTTGTCACCTATCCTTCCAACAGACAGGTTCGATGTTCAAATACCCTTGGACCAGGATTCTGGCAGAGCCAAAAGTCAGTGCTGATACCTTAATACAACACACATAAAACAATTTAAGGGCAACCTCAGCATACAAGTGCATAACTGGAGTAGACTACACTGTAAATCTGCCAGTGTTAAATCAAAACTATTAGAGTTCAATTAACACTGAGGGTGTCAGAAGGTAACACTCTCAGTGTTAATTTAACTCTAATAGTGTTGATTTAACACTGACAGATTTACTGTGTACAAGTGTTTTTCAAAGAGACAGTCATCACTTGAAGACATGGGCTGATGTGATGGGCTCTGCTGCTTGGATGTGTGGAAGTTCAGACCACAATTTGAGTGCCAGAACATAGAAAAGTCTAGATGCTTGCACTGCTGCATCAAGTCTATATTCTTGATGAAATTTTAGAAGCACTCAGAATGATGAACTGAGCTGGTTATAAAATGACTATACATTATCAAAAAGTTAAATCATGTTAAAATAAAATTAATATCTGTAATTTTTGTTTGTACACTGTAAAAAAAAAAAGTTGAGAAAACTCAAAATTTCTAGTCAACTTACTACACTAAATTTTTCGAGTTTTCATCCCAACTCAAACTTCTAAGTTTTAAAGAAATTCACCAACTCATTATTTTTTGTTCAGATAACTTTTTTTCCACAGGTATATAAACTTCAAATTTTAAGTTTTACATACAA
>BRDA01061042.1:17879-29562 GCA_036984385.1 Crenuchus spilurus | reverse complement strand
AGGGGGGATGCCACACAGTGGTAAAAATGGCCTTGTCCCAACTTTTTTGGGATTTGTTGACGCCATGAAATTTTGAAACAACATATTTTTCCCTGTCATGCTATCATGATGGACACAGCAACATGAGCCCAGAAGTACTTTGAAATATTATTGTTGCTTAATGCAATATGACACTGCAGCAGGAAATACAACCTATAATACAACATATAATATGCAAAGAGGAAGCCATATATAAATTTTGTAAAAATACTAACAAGTCCTCTGGGCTCAAAGTCAACAAAGTGGAATGTGATATTTGAATTGTGTTCTGTGGTCAGATGAGTCCACATTACAGCTTGTTTAGGGGAAAAATGGATGTTGGATTCTATGCGCAAAACATGAAAACGACCATTCAGACTCTTACCAACATAACTTGCCACAAGCAGTAGGACAATGTCTGGCCTCATTCTGCATGCATTACAACAGCATGGCATCCTAGGCATAAAGTGTGTATCTTTGACTGGCCTGCCTGCAGTCCAGATCTGTCTTTTATAGAAAATATTTAGCTAATCATTAAGATCAGACGATGGTGACCATGAAGTGTTAAGCAGCTCAAGTCTTGTAAACAATGGTAAAAAAATGGGCAAAATTCCACTTGCAGAACTGTAACAATTTTTTATTCCCATTTTTTAAGGTTAAGCTTTTTTGAGTGTGTTGCAGGCATTGATTCATAAATTTGTTTTAATTATAAAAGTAGAATTCATTTTGTCAATGAAAACACTGAAAACCTTTTCTTTGTCCTGTTGTTTGTTAAATAAAAGTTCAAAGTTTCCCAACTTCTCTGTATTTTGCTATTGCATAAATAGATATAAATAGCATGTTGCTATAATGTATTTTAATTTGCTTTCTTATGCTGTACATCATCTCATTGTTCTTCGACTCAGCTATATTGAAAACAATGTATGTTTCTGGGGGTAAATATCAGAGAATGAATTATTACTCATTGTTGGCTTGCAGTTTGTTATACAGAAACTGCATAATCATGTGTTCTCAGTGGGCTGTTGCAAAAATACAAGCATTTTTCCACAGATCATAAATCATCCTGAGCCTTACCATCTTAATATCGTTACTTGTGACATGTATATTTTGTCAAGTCTTAATGAATTATTCTACAATCTGCTAATTCAGCTCAAGGAGTAAAGTCAGTGTATGACTATATACATCATTTTAGTCTGAATGCAGTGTCTAGCTTCTCTCTGTATCTGAAAGGACATAAAATAAAACATGTGTCCATGTCATTCCAACTTGTGTAAACTATTAAAAAATAAATAGGAAAAAAAAACAACTTGAGTGATTTTGTGAGTAAACAGCATTTGATAAATGTTCTGTTTTGTGTGGCACCCTTTTGCTCAATCATTTTCATGCCTAAATGAAGCAATTTGTTTCTCTGTGTGCAATCTGGTCGAGCTGATTACCCAAGATGGTGATGTTGGCCTGCACTAAAAATAGAAACTCACATGAAGATCATCAAATCATCCAACGCAAAGACTTCGTTTTCTTCTGAATGTCTAGAAATGACGAAAAAGTCAGTCTTTGGCCAATGGAAATGAGACAACAGAGTTCTAATTACCATAATGAATCTTCTCGCAGAGACACTAAGCATCTGGCATTTATCTGTTTCCAAATGGAACTACTGTGGACTCCATCACTCCACTAGCCATTCATCATCTTGGAACAGTTCTAGCCACATTCTGGGATAGAACATGAAGAATGGGCAAAAAAATGGTGGCATAATGACTAATGGTGATGATGATGATGACGACGATAAGAAGATGATGATGACAATAATACAATTTCTATGCAGTGTCAGATTGAGGTAAAATGGTGGTTGAGTTCACAGGTTTTTATTTTCTTACTCAAAAATGAAAGAAATCATTCACTCAAAAATCATATTTACACAATTTCTGCATTTACGTCAGATGTAGCCATTCCTTCAAGATGATGTAACTGATCTGTTTTTGGAGTTCTCATTTTCCTTATTTATGTCTGAATTGAAGCTTCAAGGCCTACACTGCTAACAAACAGTAGCACTCAATAATCACCTAAATAGTCCAGTAATTTCCATCAAAATATCAACAAAATGTCAGCTCTACTGAAACCACATGCACTCCAGCTCGCTCTAGATCCAGACTTTATAGGGGCAGTGATTGGGTATAAACAAGGAAGCAGACCTGAACAATGACTTGACATCACAGGGGAGTGGAAACATGACATAAGACAAACACAAGCAGGATGAAAAACATTCAATGAAAACACACAAAAGACAGAGAGAAGGTCCATGCGGAGGCGTGACAGATTCAGTCTTAGTTATTAACATTAATTCTAAGCTGGAATGGAGAATAAATATTGCTTTATAGCCTCAATATCTTCTTTAATTAGATGTCACAATCCAAATCTATCTTGACACTGGCAAGAACTCACTGGCCGCTTAATTAGAAATGCCTATGCACCGGCTTACTGAGGTACAGTTACTGTATGTTGCTGCATTGTTAGCCATCCTGTAGCCATTCAATAATAGTCAGTATCTGACCACAGAGCTGCTGTTGTCTGGACATTTTTTGATGATGTCCCACTCTCAGTCCAACAGTGACACTGACATGTACAGCAACACCACTGTCTCCAATACACTCATACCAACACTACACAAATGACTATGACAATGCAATGTTGGTGTCACTGCTGTACTGAGAATGGTCCACCAGCCAAATAATATCTGGACAGGTCAGAAATTGACTAGTGACAATTTGGGAAGAAGGTGTTATATGTTCAGCAACACAAGAGCTACTAGAGTAACTGCAAAGCTCTATAGTGGACATAGAGTAATAAGTGGACATACTGTAGAAAGTAGAGGTTTTTGATGATGCTAATGCACACACTCACAATCCATTAGATTATGTACACAAATCCTATATCTGTATAGGTATGTGTGTGTGTGTGTTTATATATATATATATATATATATATATATATATATATATATATATATATATTCAGCACAGTACCAGTGCTAGGCATGTGGGTGCTCTAAGCACAAATGCTTTGTGTGCCCCCATCCTCCCTCTCTTCAGCACACAAGTCTCAGCCACAGGCACATGCCCCGTGAGATCAAAGTCACAAATGAGGCCCCACGCATAGTGTGTAGTTCGCGTATTCGAAGCGCCGGCCCTGATTCAGCACTGCAGTGACATAGACGTGGTGGTGGAGTGTTAGTGTGTTGTGCTGGTATGAGTGGATGAGACACAGCAGAGCTGCAGGAGATTTTAAAGACTATCACTGTTCAATCTGGTGGATACACTTACCTTGGTGATCCATCTTGTAGATGTAAAATCAGAGATAGTAGCTCAACTGCTGCTGCATAGTTTGTTTTGACCATCTAGTCCGTCATCAGTGATCACAGGAGACTGTTGGTTGGATAGTTCTTGTTGGTGCACTATTTTCCCCACTGCACTGACGCTGAGGTGTTTAAACATCAGCAGCTTCACTGTGTCTGATCTACTCGTACCAATGCAACACACACTAACACACCACCACCACATCAATGTCACTAAATATGATTCACAACCCAAATAATACCTGTGTGGTGGTCCTCTGGGGGTCCTGACCACGGAAAAACAAAGTGAAAGGAGGCTAACAAAGTATACACAGAAACAGAAGGACTACAGTGACCTACAGTGTACAGTGTACAGAACTACAAAGTGCACCTGTATGCTCAGTGGAGCTGATAAAACGGACAATTAGTGTAGATACAAGGTATGTGTCCCTATTAAAATGGCCAGTGAGTGTCTTTGTAATAATGTAAATTCACATATTAAAAATATATACTCATTTAAAAAATATTTAAAATATATGAGATAACACAGCATTATACTTTAGGGAATGCTTTCAATTAAAAAATTAATCTGCCCTCTCAATCCAGGAAATGCACCAACTGTGAAACAAACTACCAGCGTACATCGAGGAAAAATATCAATAGATCCACTGAGGTTAAGATGAGGTTAGTCTTTAAAGGCATCACTAAATATTTGATTTGGAGTCAGCTGGACAACCTTCAAAGCTCAGAGCAGCCTCATTGATATTCAGCCTGACTTTATGCACAGATGCAGGAGAACAAAACCGCTTCGGTCAGCAAGATCAGGAAAAAGGGAAGAATTCTTTACTTTATGGAGGGCAGCTGAAAAGAAGATGATGTTGTTAGTTAGTGTAGTGATAACTTCCAGCTTTACAGATACCAAGCAAAGAATTTTCATAACTATGCAAAATGTCCTGTGTTTAGTTGCTAATCATATGCTGTTGTTTCATTAAAAAAAGGCAAAACACACTTTAGCAATCTCACTGAGGGCCAGGAAGCATCATTAGCCCACCATGAAATCCCTTACACTGCATAATAGCCCATATAGCTCAGATACTCTAGGGTGGTAGGGCTGAGCTAAGGCAAGTGGTCTGCTACATCTGAACTAGTCCAGGATTGGGGTGGGAATTATTTTAAAGTGATAGAGCCTCAAATATAGTCAGCCAAGACCTGCTTGTGGCCTGAAGGTTGTTTCTATGAGGCTAATGTATCTACTAAAACAAAATATATATCACACCAATCAGAATCATAAAAAACTGCAGGAGAAGAAGCCGTAATGACATCAACGTATAACTATGTACATAAATCTGCTTGATATTTCTTACCAAAGCAACAACAATATGATAATGTGCTAATAAAGGGATATAAGGAACTATTTCTTGCTAATTCCCAGCATCCAGTGTAAAACTAAATAAACAAGCATCAGACAAGAAATTTGTCTAGCTAATGAATTATAATAATAGATAATTCTTACTTTTAATGTAATCAAAAAGATTTCTCTGGAGACATAAAATAATGACTTTTGGTTCTTTAAGCCTTGGGGGTGTTCATACACTTGTCGTTTTATATTATATATATAAATATACAATACCAAACATTGTGACATACATATACAGTATGTCACAATGTTTGGTATTTTTATGACATTACCTGAATTATTTTTTACTTTGACAAACAGTATGAACACATTGGCCATAAAGAACACTGTCATACCTCCCGCCTCTGATTCATCCATGTCACCGTCCTTGTCCATGTGTTCTGTGCTGTTTATGTTTGCCATGTGCTTTTGTATGTCCACATGTGTCGTCCTGTCCATGTACTGCATTTATGTTCGTGTCATGTCTCCACCCCAGCCATGTCATGTCATTTCTCATTGTTAGCACCTGTGTCTTGTCCGCCCACATCATGTGTTAATCAATGTTTGCTATATAGCTCCCTCATATTTCCAAGTCCCTTGTCAGTAATTAAATGTTTGTGAATGTGCGTGTATGTACATGACTCTCCATTGTACGTTTTTAGTATTGTCACAGCCTCGGCTTTGTTTTGTTTGTTAGCCAGTGTTTAGTTGTTTGTAATAAAGTCTAGCTTTTGGACACCCACTTCTGTATTGTCTCTTCCTGCATTACTCCAACATTACAAACACAATTTTTACTATATTGTATATTCACTACATGTAACATTACATATTTCATACTTTTATTGTTTTAATGTTAATATTTGAATGGTAATTTTCTTAAACTCAAAATTAAATATTCTAGTAATCTGAGATAATGGATTTCAGATTTTCATTATCTTACTGAACATACTGATCAACACTAAAACAAAAACAGCTCAAAATATATAACTTTATGTGTAATCAATATACAATATGACAGTTTACCTTTTTGAATTAAATTATGAACCCAAATGAACTTTTTAATGATATTCTCATTTTTGAGATGCACTAATAGTACTGGTATGTCAGTATATTTATATTTTACCATCTTTAGGCATCACTGTAACTGTAAATGGACACAGATGAACTGCAAATGTGTCACACGGTAGCCAGCACGGGGGCATTGTGGGATCAAGAATGTGGAAAAATCTAACTAACTGAAAATATGATAAAATTATTGGCTGGAATTATTATTCATTTTCAATACGGAGCAGATAACAAACGTAATGTTTTTAATTATTTCAGTTTTCAGCAATATATTGTACATCCCTAAACAATTGCATTTTAATGATCAGTTCTCATATAAAATGTATACTGTACTTCAGATGATACAGTTTTTGTTGGAAATTATCCTAATAAACTCCACCACAATAATGAGCAATAACTGATCATTCATTACTTCATGATGCAGTCAGAAGGTAGAAGCAGTATTCAACATGAAGACATGTAGTATTTTTATCACAGCATGACCAATATGACTGACCTATATGACCTCACAATATGACTACCATGACCTAATTTGTTACTTTGATATTGTATCAACGTATTGGACTTCAAATCTGATTAAAAACACAGCCCAGCTCTATGATGCATGGAGACGTAAAATGTTGCCACATGTTATAAATGCATGATGTTAAAAAAAGACAACAAATGATGCTATATATAACTATTTACAAAAAACAGGTGTGAGGTTCCATTTTTGCCAAGTTGATTAGATTGGATTCAACTTTGTCATTGCACATGTCACAAGTACAAAGCAACAAAATGCAGATAGCATCTAATCAGAAGTGCATTAGTAGTGGATTAATACCTATGGTACAGTATATACAGGTTCAAAAATAAGCTATGACTATGAATTAAAGATTATGTTACAAGTGGATCCAGGTATGTACATATTATAACAATATGGCTCCGATATACAGATAAGACTACGATACAGATGGTATGACACAGTTTTTGGGTATATACAGCTTATAATTCTATGGCTATGATATACAGATGACTATGATACAGATGGTATGATATACAGTAGTTCAGGTATGTACAGATTATAATATGTATAGGGGGCAGCCATGGCCTAGTGGTAAGGATCTGGTCTTGTGACAAGAAGGTCTCCGGTTCGATCCCCAGACAGGACATGACTGAAGTGCCCTTGACAAGGCACTTAACCCCCAACTGGTGGATAAGGGCTGCCCATAGCTTCGGGCACAAATTCTCACAGCTTAGTGTGTACACTAGCGTGTGTGTGTGTGTATGTGTGTTTCACTGCACAAATGGGTTAAATGCGGAGGTCAAATTTCATTGTGTGAAAATCACATTGGCAAATTGGTTCATCTTAATCTTTAAAAAAATCTTAATCTATAGCAATGGTCATTGGAGAGAAGTGACTCGTCTATGCAGCCTACCATCGCGAAGCGATGACGGCGAGTGACATGACATGACATAGCAATGGTACAGTATGAAATAATTGTTGCAATATAATTGGTGGCAGTGTTGAGAGGTCTAGCTATACTGTGTTGCTTCCTTTTGGGATTTTGCCCCTCCCATCTTGTTGTCTTTACAGACATATAAATATGATTTTTAATACAAATGTAAATGAAGGTGAATCTCCAATTTTACTTTGTCTATCAACACCAAACAAAGTCTAGCATAATGTTTCAAGCCAGCACTCTGGAAAGTGAGCTTGACCAATGAGCTTGCAGACAGAGGACTTTGACCTCTGCATATACTGCATCCATGCAATGAAACACTACGGGGCATTGAGGACTCATGCCCAAAGCAGTGGGCAGCCATATTCACAGTGCCTTGAGAGCAGTTGGAGGTTAGGTGTCATGCACTTCAGCCATGACCTGCCAAGAAGATCAAATGAGCAACCTTCCGGTCACAAAACCAGATCTCTAATCACCAGGCCACGGCTGGATGGAAGCTGTGAAACTGTGAAAAACATCCACTGTTTGAATGAGTAAAACGTGCTTATGGTTTGATGTAAATCATTTGACAAAATGATCCTGTTTTCAAACCCTGTAAACAGTCTGGCATTTATAGCGAGTCAGCGCTCACATCTATTTGCAAACAGCAGACGTATGTTGCAGTAAATTGACGAGTTGACTGCTGATCTCGTCGCTGAAATAACATAGTAGTTTAAGAGTGAACCATCAGCGCTGTCATTTTCCCATTATCCCTCCACTGCTACCATTAACTGTCAGATATAGCACGCACACTCTAAGGTAACCGTAACCATTTGTGTCATCCATTTCAAATCAGAGATGATGGTTTAATCAGGGCTGTATTTGGCCCACTGCTCAGCCTCTGTCTCTTTGGTGTGATCTTCACGCCACAGTGATTTTCCATTTTAACACAATAAGCTTGAAGTGGGGAGCGAGGAGGGGGGATATGGGTGTGATAAGACATTAAGTCTCCTTCTGTCCTTTGAATTCCAGTTTCAATACTAACCAAAGAATTGCCTTCTGGAGACAGAGTGCGCAGTGATGCACTGTGGTACGTGCTTGGTCCATCGGACCTGATTTTTATGAGGGCTTCTGGAAAGCACATTATTGATTTGATGAATTGGAGCTTTCATGCCTTGCCCCAAGACCAGGCTGGATTATTTAAAAACAGTCAAGGTCAAGCGGCCTCAATGGAGCTCGGCCTGTGGGACAGCTGGCTTTGGCAGTTTGGCAACATAAGACTGCCAAAATACACAATAAGCCTTAAATACCGCAACCAAATGGCAAATGCACAAAATGATGGATAAATGCTCTCAGTGGAAAATGAGAGCTCACAAGCATACAGTTATAGGATGTTTCTGACCAAATTACTGCTGCTCTCCAGATATTATTTGAGTAGATCATTCTCAGCACAGCAGTGACACCAACATGGTAGTTTCATGGTGCTGAGTGTGGTCAGAATTGCACTGTAGGCAGAAACTGAGCACTGTTAGTGGTTAGCCAACACAAACTTGTCCTCCACAGATGAGCTTCAGTATCTGTACACCAGCAAAATGAAAGGCCATGTTTGGAGGGATATATTAAAAGGAATTTTGCCATATTTGCCACACAACCTACAGTTTGCGTACCGGGCAGGTGTGGAAGTGGAAGATGCCATCCTCCACCTACTACACCGAGCCCACTCGCACCTGGATAAGGGTAACGGCACAGTGAGAATTATGTTCCTGGACTTCTCAAGTGCCTTCAACACCATCCAGCCCCTTATACTCGAGGACAAACTGAACAGCATGCGAGTGGACCCTTGCCTGGTCACCTGGATCTCCAGCTACCTCACGGACAGGCCGCAGTACGTCATGCTGAAGGACATCACATCTGACACGGCCATCAGTAGCACTGGAGCACCTCAAGGCACGGTACTGGCCCCTCTTCTCTTCACCCTGTACACAGTATTTAGAGCTGTGGCTGGATAGAAAACTGGACTTGTCCTGCAACACTGAGCACCTGTACAAGAAGGGACAGAGCAGGATATACTTTTTAAGGAGGCTGAGGTCTTTCAATGTCTGCAGGAAGCTCCTGTGGATGTTCTACCAGTCTGTGGTCAGCAGTGTCCTGTTCTACTCTGTGGTGTGCTGGGGAAGCAGCATATCCAAGAAGGACACATCCAGGCTGGAGAAACTGATCAGGCGGGCCGGCTCTGTGGTCGGCATGAAGCTGGACTCTGTGGTGACGGTGGCAGAGAAAGGACTCTAAACAAACTGCTGGACATTATGGACAATGCCAGTCACCCTCTGCACACTGTCATCAGTCATCAGAGAAGCCTGTTCAGTGACAGACTGCTCCTCCCCAAGTGCAGGACAAACAGACTAAAACACTCCTTTGTCCCTCAAGCCATCAAACTGTATAACTACTCTTTGTGTGGGAGGACGAGGAGTAACAGGGTAACAGGACAGTAAATACATCAGGAGTGTGTACATACACAGTGCAATAACTACAATAATGTGCAATATTTTTAAGTATTTATACACTGTCTATATTTTTGTGTACATATATTCCTTATGTATATATAATTTTTTTATAACAACTCTTTATTAATATATTATCTACCTACCTCTTTTACTGTACTGTATTGATGATGCTGCAGGAACCTTAATTTCCCTGAAGGAACCACCTAAAGGGATCAATAAAATACTATCTATCTATCTCTATCTATATATCATCACAACTTAACATACTTGAACTAAAAACATGGCACGCTGAATAATAATTATAATTCATTTTGGTTAGAAATATTTCCCATTAAATGTACAAACCAATTGTCAATAATAATAATAATAATAATAATGTAAGTATAAGTTATGTTTAAACCCAAATTCCAGAAAAGCTGGAACACTTTCTACAAATGAAATAAAACATAAAATATGTAAGAAATTATGTAATTAATTCACTTTAACTGTTATTTAATAGACAAAAGGACATGTTTTGATTTTCAGTGATTTCAATGACAAAGATAACTCTAATTGTCAAATATAAAAAATATAGAAACTCATGGCACAAAAAAATTGACACAGAAGCAAAATAAGACTGAAAACATTTTTACAAGTAACACTGTTGTAGAAAGTTGACACATGAGGTCTTCAAGACTGAGTATAAAAGCAGCATCCACCAAAGGTTTAGTCTTTACAAGCCAGTAGGGTTTACCACTTTTGCCAAACTTGGTCCTGTTCACATGTATGCCAGCATCTTGCTAAGTAAACACAGTAAACATTCCTACACAACATGCCAATGATAGTATAATTACAAGTATTCTATAGGTTAAAATTATGTTAATTTATCTCCTAATTCTCAATAAAAAAATGTGACTTTTCCCTTTTGTGACTTCTCTTTGTTCTGGTGCCAAAAACCTTTATAAAACACGTTGTTCAACTGAAAAACACCTGCAAAAAGTTGCCAAAACTATGTGTAAGTCCATAGAACAATCTAACACTTTACATGTCCAGATTCATCTCAAATATTTCAGCTAATATTAGCCTGAACTGTACCAATACCTGGTTTAATAACCACAATATCACTGTGTTTGACTGGCAGGCAAACTCACCTGACCTAAACCCCACAGACAGTCTATGAGCTATTGTCAAGAGGAAGATGAGGGACAACACATCCAACAATGCAGATGAGCTGAATGCTGCTATCAAAGCAACCTGGGCTGAATCTCAACAGCTACATGCTGACCACCTATATGTCACACCGCATTGATGCAGTAATCAATTCAAAAGCAGCTGCAATCAAATATTGAGTGCATATACTGTATACTTTTCAGTAGACCAACATTTAGTAGACCAAAATAATTTTTCTAATTATTTTGAGATACTGACTTTTTGTTTTTTCACTGGCCGTAGGCCATAATCATCAACAATAGATATTTTTCAAACTGTAATGACCAGTGTGTAGCTAACACCTCTGTTTATCAGTTTAGAGCTCAAAAGTCTTTGCTAAAAATGTTTAGAGTGCGTTGTTTTCACAATATATCAGCACATCTGAAAATAGGTTTTTGGAAATTGTAAGTTTAGAGCAGATTTAATCAAAATATAGATTTATGACACTTTTCTTCAAGTCTTGTTTTGACACGATTGTTGCTGAGTTTGTGGAGAACAAAAGCCTGTGTAACACTTTGTAAAAATATTTTAAAGGTACAGTATGTAATATTTCGGGTTATCTATTAGGAGAATTTAAGATAATCACTAATAAAAATGATTAAAAACACATCTAATCATTATAAACTAAGAAGTCGTTTGATTATTTTACCTTAGAATAAGCTGCAATCGATGTGTGACCAGTAATGTCAAACTTTTTATAGATAACAACTACTAATACCGGATGCCGGTCACTTTTTTGTTTTTCAGTCATAGAGTTTTA
>BRDA01061042.1:0-17869 GCA_036984385.1 Crenuchus spilurus | reverse complement strand
TGTCATGACAAATTGGTCACTCAAATTCGATGGCGCTGTAGCTTTGTTTTACTATTGGCTGACATAAAACAGGAGAAGAAGAAATAAACATATACCTCAAAAAAACCTCAAGAAGAAGAAAAACACGAAGAAGCTAGAAGAAAGGATTTTTGGTTTATTTGTTAAGATGGCGTAACATTCTTATGCTCGTCAAGAACAGAAAACACAACTTCAATTGTCAAAGAAAAGAAAACATGATGAGACCAAAAGACATCGGGACAGACAGCGACAAAAAGCACCAAAGCAGCGCGCTCTCTCATACAGCCTCAAATGGTGCTCAACCGCTAGGAGACCATCAATAGTCAAGGTAAGCAAATCCTCACAGAAGCACATAACTTTATTAGAGGCTTACATATCAGCCGAAGTGCCTTCTTCAGAGCATGGCAAGCTTACCTTGACTAGAGAAAAATGTGTATCCTGCCTGCATTATCTGTCTACAGTGAAGCAGTTTGATGCGTTTACTTTGTTACTTTGTACAGAAAACAGCTAACATTTACAATACACTACTGAAGTGCAGAAAATGTTTCATCTGCATTGTAGCTATGATAATTTTACATATTACATTTCCTAAATTTCTAATTAAAATTAATCATACCACTTGACATACCATTAGCTCTAAAGCTGCTATTAGACATCGCGTTTGGGAGTATCAAAGATATATGACGTCTTACGGCCACTGTAGTGACTTTTGTGTTTGGGGGGGGGCTGTGAAAAGAGTTTTCAGTTGGTTGCAATATGGAAGCTAAACTACTAGATGTCGCTGGAAACTACACACTGTGCCTTTAAATGGGTGTAATTTGTAAAAAAGTGAAGGCATGTCAAACTACATTAGAGTGTCTGAAAAACCCTCAGACTCAAGAGGATCAAAATAAACACTTGAAATAGATCACTCTGTGTGCAATGAATTTACATATGAGTTTCACTTTTTGAACTGAATTACTGAAATCAACTTTTCATTGATATTCTATTTTTTTGAGATGCACCTATATATTCATGGATCAGCTACCAAATCGTATTCAATCGTATGTATTGCATTGTAAAAGTGATTCTGCAGAACTCCTAGTTATTTATATTACACACCCTGTACATGAAGATCATGGCTGCCATAAAATGCAGCATTTCCAGTAGATAATTATTTTACATTGATTAAAGGTGTTTCAGACTGCATGTATGAAATGTGGAACACAGCTGGTTAACCTTAAACCCTGAAATGATGACAAAGTTGCAATAAGAACATCGAGCTTTAACTGGTGGTTTTGCCAATGTTTCTACAGAACTTTTGTCTTTGGCAAGGCTTCCTCAGTTCCCTGCTCACGTCTTAATGCAAAACAAAAGCTGTATTTGGCAGAGACATCAAAAGAGAAGCCGAGTATTTGGAGGGTAGAACTCAATGCTTGAGAGATTCCTTCAGCAGGCTTTCATTTCCCATGAAGGGGGGCATCCTACGTAGGCAGGCACATAGTCGGCACCTGGATTTTCTTCCAAATGTTGGACCAGTTTTCCAGCACCTTTGCATTTGCCACATAAGGGCCACAAAAGTTTTTGGAGGTGGCTTCTAATCTTCCTATCAAAAGAAGAAGACACAGCTTAAACCCAGATGGTTAATATGGGTGACTTCAACCTACTGCCACATTTCTTTTCTACAGAACATTCTGCTTTTGGGATTGAGGGCTTTGGAGCAGATTTAAATGGCAATTAATTCATAATGGCAAATCTCCAAACACCTCAAGCCAAAGTAATCCAACTTACTGAAAAGTTTAGCTCTTTTGTAAAGAGTTACACAACTGAAATTTCAGCCGTGTACACTCGTTCGTTTTATATGAATTTATTACATTCATATGCAAATGAGCTGCCCTTATCTGCATACTGATTAATGCAAATTAAAATATGGCTTCTCTCTGTGTATAAATCATAACAGCCTTCAAATCATTCAGTGTAACCACACATTTCACTAGCATACTTTTCTCCACATAAGTCAGTCAATACATAACTGTTACAAAATACTGAGTGCCTTCAAGAATTATTGGCAAAAATAGAGATGTTTTAACTTGCGGAAATAAATTCATTTCTGTTGATGACCCCTAATCAGAAAAAGTTGGGACACTACAAAAACACGTTGTTGCTTTGCTTTGACTTTTATTTAATTGCAGACAGTATGAACCCAACATTAATTATTTTTTATCTAGTTAGCTTAATTTCATTTGTTAATATATCCCCTTCCTCTGCAGTCATGTCTTTGTAATGTGTGCAGCATGTGGTTTTGCATTGTCTTGTTGAAAAATACATGGATGTCCTTGGAAAGTTGTTGTCTTGAAGGCAGCTTATGTTGCTCTAAAATCTCAGTGTAATTTTCATAAATTAGCTTTAAGAGCACTGACACAACCTCATGCTGGAACAGCCTCTGGCTTTTGGACTTGTTGCTGATAACAGTCTGGATGGTTTTTTGTCTATAGTGTGGAGCACACAGCATACACTTCTCCCCCAAAATTCTGGAATCAGAATTGGTCTGATTGTTGAGGAACACAGGAATAATTGTTTGCGGAATAATTTTCTTATGCATTTATTTACAAACTGAAGATCCTCTGCAAATCTTTGCTCATCAAAAACTCATTACTAGCCATTCATTGCTAGCAAAATCTAAAACACTAGGACTGTCCTCAACTACAAATTTACTTCAAATTGTATTGCCTTTTGTTGACTGACAAATTCTTTATTTATTTATGTATTTTTATGCAGATTACTACAAGTGGCAGCAACACTGCACAACTAATCAGATGAAACTAATGTTTTGCTGTCCAACATAATTCTGCATGCACTACAAGACATGAAGTAAAATTTTTGAACTCCTACACACAATTGCCCAAAACATTTATCTTTTTATCTTTATTGCAGGCAAGAAGTCTTTTTGAGAGCTGCTGAAAGTTTATTGCTAAGTCAAAATCAACAGGTTCATTTGTGTCCTGTATTGAAGACACACTCTCATGTAACAAGGCTTCAGTGAAGCAAAAAGGGAGAAATATGTATGCTGTATGCCAGGGGTGTCCAAACTGTGGCCCGCGGTCCATTTTTAATTGGCCTGCAAGAAATTTTATAAATAGAATAGAATATGGCCCGCACTTCAACTTTTGCTTGAGTGTATTGCACTTCTTAGATTTAACACCAGGGGGAGCTACTGTTGATCAAGGCAGTTGCTCCACCAAAAAGGACAATCACAGAAGAAATTTACCCCAAGTTATTAAACATGGAATATATGCATTTTTCTTGTTAACACATAGAGTACACACCACTGTGCACAGCACACACACTGCACACGCAAAGTCAACTGGTCTCATCTGATGCAGATTTGCTCTTTGATCAAGTGACATTTGTCCGGATTTTTTATGAGACTTGTTTTTATAATTGTCCAGTGTTGAAAATATGGCCCTCAGTTGGTCACACTTTACCCCTCAAAACATGATTATTACATAATCACCTGATTGCGACTATTTTAGATAATCACAATTATTTTCCACAGATACTATCGCTTACAGTCGCATGTTTATTTTGCAATAAACACAATATGATTTTTCATTAGTTTTGTTAAGGTAAATTAAAATAAAAAAGCAGAATCCAATGAAAATGATGGTCTTAGTGGTCAGTAATGTTTGTTTATTTGTGCTCAAGCCCTGTTTGTGGTCACTTTAGAGTTAATGAGTATAGATAGACAGTAAGACAGCTCATCAGTTAATTTGGCCACTTTAGGCTTGTCCTCTAAGTTGCTCACATTGAGACAATTAAACTGTTAATCACAATTATTGATCTGACAATTATATATTCTAATTATGACGCCCATAGCATTTAGGTAGAAGATTGTTTACAAACATTTAGCACTATTTTACCTCAAGATAACAGTTGAGAGATTGTGATTTGAGCACACAGTTTCCTCACCTGAAGTCATATTTGTTGCTCAATACGGTAGAGTTCAGAGCGATTACGGAAGTCAAAGGAAATCCAGAGTAATTCTAAAGCCATTTTACAATCAAGACTGCTTCTTTCCTTTCCTGGAGGAATGACACTGCTTTCATGGAGCACTGCCCTGGGTCTGACAGAAAGGCAGAAACTCATCTCAGCTGAAAGAGTTGTCATTTGGTGAGCGATCGGTCCACCCGGCTGACTGACAACCTGCCATGACAACAGCCTGTTTAGATCAAGCGGCTCCTGCAGCCGTTCCTGATTTTCAATCAATTCCTCCTGCACGCTCGTTCACCGCGGCCTGCATCTCTGTCAGCTTCAAAGCAGTTGGTGTGGAAAAAGAAACATGCAAGGAGCAACAGTGACTTCTTGCGTGACATTATGCATTTACATAGTCCATTCTGAGCTGAAAGCACCTTTACTGGTTTTGATGAAACGGCTTTCCATGGAGCGACACACTTTGAACAGATTTCTGAGCTGTGCACCAAAGTCTCGTAGACCCACTTTCCATAAAGCACTGTTTGTACAGAGGAAAATTAATGCATTACAAACACTTGCTCCATTCCCAACACTTCTCTCATTCTGTATGCTATTATAATAATGTAGCTTTTTTCTTCAAATTCTCTGTTCTCTGTGCAGGTCTCTTAATGGACCTGCTGTTTCGTTCTTAGGGGGCACAGCACTACATAACCTGACCATTTCCTCAGATGAGAAGTCCCTTTGGTCTTTAAGACACTTAAATATTTCAGTACAAGACATTAAAAAAGCTGTTTTACATTTTAAGGGAATAAAAGACAGGAAAATACTTTAAAGGAGACATTTCACTAACATGTCAAAGGACATTTTAAAAGAGCATAACACTGACATTAAAATGAAAGAAACATTATACAACTGACCTGTCCATGCTTCAATGACCAAAGCAATTTTAAACAGCCAGGCTTGACAATCCTGTTCAGCCTAATGAGAAATGGGAGATTTACAACTCAGGCTTCGTCAAAAGATCTAATCACAGAGGAATATTTCCAGTGACATTTATTTTGTATGCATGTAAAAGGTCACAATTTTAAGAAAAGTCAAGTGTAGTCTGTTGTTTTGTTGTGTAGCCACGGTTTTTATTAATAAGCATCTGATTGAGAGGGTGAAGAGTAAAAAGTTGAAGTTGTGTTAAAGAGTAAAGCTCTTAACTCAAAATGTACAACCTATGACTGGGGAAAAAAAGAAAATGGTTGTGAGAAAAAGAAAATGTAACTCGAAGTGCAATGTATGACATCAAAGCATCATGGCTGCCTACTCAGTGAATAATAATAACACTAATAAAGAAACTGCTTTAAAATAAGATTTCAATCAGCATGCAGACCCAGCAGTCAGTTGTGTGTATGTAGCTAATTCTGAGGAAGTAAATAAAGATATTATCATTAATGTTTACTGACTTGTTTATTTCCATCATTACTTGACTTAGTGAAGAAAAATCAGAAGTAATACTGACGTCCTAGTTTCTTTCATTGACACTGTGTGTTGCACTGATGTGAGTAGGAATGGGAATAGTTCACACATTGTCATGTGACCACTGATGAAGGACTAGAGAATCAACACAAGCTGTGCAGCAACAGATGAGCTACAGTCTCTGATTTTACATCCACAAGATGGATTAACAAGGTGTGTGTATCTAACCGAGTGGACAGCGTTTAAAATCTTATCCAGCTCTGTTGTGTCTTTATTCAGCATAGCACTCACTAACACGCCACCACACCACTGGTGTCAATACAGTGCTGAGAATGATTCCACACCCAAATAATACTCTGAGCGGGTCCTGATAGTTGAAGAACTGGATGAAAGGAGGATAATAGTGTATCCAGAGAAACAGATGGACTACAGTCTGTAAGTGTAGAACTACAAAGAGCACCTATATGGTCAGTGGAGCTGATAAAATGTAATGGTTATGGTTCATTGGTGTACTCTAAGATTACATTCAAAACAGAAAGCTCAGTATAATAATGCCTCAAGCTATACCAAAAAACAAGCTTCATGACAGCAGCAAGTAAGAGAGATGAATAGAGGCTGAAATATTTTGATCTCAATGGAAAAATGATAAACCATTTTTTCAAATGTGGGAAGAGATTCAGGCATGGATACTGTAGGGCAACCCAACAAAAAAAGATCTGATTTTATAGCATAACCTTTTACACTCATACAAAATAAATGTCATTTGAAATTAATAAGAAAATCTGAATTTATGCACTTTGAGTCAGATGTTATACTTTGGATAACCATGAAAAAGTGCATTTGTGGGGGGGGGGGGCATGAAAAGGTCAACTCCACATTTTGGGAAGGTTACTCTTGTTTCTTATCTCATCATGAACCACACAATCTTCATGATCCATTACAAACTAATCAAAACTGAAATGAAAATAGAAACAAAACAGCATTCAGTGGTTTAGATTAAAAAAACTGCTTTTACACAGCAAGAAAAAATTACATGCAATATGGAAGATATAGCAATAAGATGGTCAAATGTTTGTGCAAAGTTTACCTGCCACTGGAAGAGTTTAGCATTTTTATCATTAAGAAAATATCTGTTTTGCAACGTGAGTGCTGGTAGGTTCTTGATCAGCCTCAGCCATGTCACATTTGCATGACTGAAGTCTGTGAGTGAAGTAAACAAATAGGATTGGAGACTCATTAGGGTGATTTCCGCAGCAGCAGAGCTGGATGAAGTAGCTCGGTTAATGATGTGTGGTTCATGGGCTAATTAATCAGATAAGGAGCAGATTCAACAAGCCCTAGGATAACAAACAGAGAATATGAGCTGCTGGCTTAGGAGCTTCTTCTTAATGCACTGCATGAAGGTTTATTGGATTTTCAGGTGCAGATCTTTGTCCATCCAAGTGCACTGATGACAGATGAGCATGAGCACTCAGGCTCTGCTGAGGACAGGGCTTCTCGGCTTTGAGTTTGTCAAAATAGTTGATGAATTTGAGCAGGAAAGATCCCGCATCAGTGATGCCAAAGTATAGATTAATATTCATATCCTGGTTGGAGGGTGTTTTATCATTACAGTATACAGCAGGCAAAGGATCATCCTCGTAATATAAGGATGTTAATCCATGTAATGCAGATAAGTAGAATTAGGGGATTATATCCTGAAACCTTTGTAATTGGCTCCTTTGGGTAAATGACTGAAGAAGAGGAGGAAAATAAAAAGCAGCCCAGCACAGAAGAGGACATGCTTCAAATGGTTTGAGTGATGAATATGACAAGGACAGTTTCATTTGGTTGCATGACTCGAGCTAATGAACAAGAGCAAATTTCACTTTCCCTACCATCAATCTGCTAACTTCACTCACGCTTGTCATACTTTATCTGACAAGAGGGCTCCAGAACCATAAATCATGAATTACAGCTCCTCGTCTCAATGTGGTATCGGCTCTTACTTGAAGCTGTGTGCTTCTTCAAAGATCATGCTGCTGGTGCCAGGTTTCGGCCTCAATCTCTTCATCCTGATGTCCCTGGTGTTCAGCTTGTGTGGCCGTCGGAGCCAGATCAAGAGGAACGTGGCTGCTTTTGTCTTAGGAAGCACCTTGTGCAACCTTTTCAGTCTTGCTTTTTGGCCCCTGACCATCCACTGGAAGACCCACGGTAGGTGGCTATTGGGAGCAAGGGTATGTGAGATGATGGTCAAGGTAAAGCACTTCACCAACTCCGCTTCCTTCTACTACGTCTCCTTCATCTCCTTTTCCATCTACCTGACGGTGGTCTGCAGCAAAAGCCAGCTGGTCAACAGCAGAGCCTTCCTGTTGCTTCAGCTGCTCTTTCCATTTGTGCCAGTGCTCATCAAGGAGATATGCCAATGGACCATGGAAAGACATGTCAGTCACCTGGACCATATCAACCTCACCTGCTTCTCCTACATCAATGACCAGGCCATTAGGGTACTTCTGTTGTTGAAGCTGGTGGTCTTCATCCCTCTGAACCTTTACTTCTACGCCCACATTTTGATCACCATCTTCAGAAGTGCAAAGCAGATGCAGAGGAGCCAGAAGGTCAACAAGAAGCTGGCCAAAATTTTCAGTGTGATATCTCTATTAACTCTTGCTGCACATATTCCAGGTGAGTGTGGACCTTAGTTTGAGGCCTGCTTATAGTGGAGCAGACTAGCATTTTGGCTAAAGATAACAGTTAATTAACACACTGTTTTATCAGTAATTGTGTGTGCTGGATATTAAAACCTGTTCACACTGTATAAGAAGTATAGTCAGATAAGATATGAGAGGTTTACATTTACATTTATGGCATCTGGCAGACACTCTTATCCAGAGCGACGTACAAAACTGCATTGTTTCCATTAAGAAAATCATCTCAGCTAGTACAGACAGGTTAGAAGAGTCTTAATGATAGTCTTCCACGTGTTTTGAAGGATGGAGGGTCAAGCCGAGCCGAACTAGAAGCTAGAAGGGTTTGAGGTGCGGCTCGAGACTTGAGCATTGGTGGGTCGGGCATTTTTTGCTTTGTAGGCAAGCATCAGGGTTTTGAATCTGAAGCGAGCAGCTACAGGATGCCAGTGAAATGAACACAGCAGTGGAGAGACGTGAGAGAACTTGATTTATTGAAGACCAACTGAGCAGCTGCACACAAATTCAAATACTTAACCAACAATATTGCGGGTGATACGGTGGCTTAGTGGTTTGCACTTTGCCTCTCAGTGTTGTCTTGTGTGGAGTTTCCATGTTCTCCACATGTCTGTGTGGGTTTCCTCACACCATCTAAAAACATGGAATTCAGGTGAATTGGTTACTCTAAATTTTCTTGGTGTGAACGTGTGTGTGCATGCCCAACGATGAATTGGTGCCCTGTACTGGCTAAAGTTAAATTAGTATTAATACCCTGCCCAATGCCCAGTGAAGGGGGCAACCCTGCCTAGGATTAAGTGCTTAAGAGGATGGATGGCTGGATGTAATGGGTTACAATTTTCCATCTAAAAAGTAACACCTCTGACTCATGTGATCATGCTATGAACCAAAAATTCAATTAATTGAATCTAAAGTATTTGTGACTGACAGGAAAGTGAAAACAAAAGAAGACTTGGACTGAGCTCGGCTCTTTGTAGAGAGCGGCCCGCTGCTGTAAGACAAGCATAAAATGTGCAGCACAAGATGTAGGACACCACAGGAAGCAAAGATAAAAGTCGTTCCTTTCCTTTTGTTCTTTTCAGGTGGGGTTTTCTCTCTCATGGAGGAGCAGACGGTCTGTCAGGAGACAGTGAAAGAGTTCCTGATGGACCTGCCTCTTCTCTCCAGCCCAGTAGTGCTGCTGTGCACCAATAAGGAGCTGCGGACACACTGCTTGACTCTCCTAAAGAGGAAAACAGAGGCCTACCACAGGCCGAACCGCTCAACATGTGGCACTCATAGCACCAAAACCCCAGAAAACAAGCATGGAGACACCAGCGAGACTCCGACATCTGCACCTGTAGACAAGCCTTCACAAGTCACATCCATCAAAGTTGCTGTCCTCACCCACAGTCAGAGTCGACCCGCTGCTCAGGAAGGTCTGACCAGAGAAGTGCCACATATTTATATGCTTCAGCCATCTGTTGCCATGGAGATGAGACATGTTAATGGTCATCTGCCAGCAGAGCTCCATTTATTTCCCACTGAAGTGAACTCAAAGCACAAAGCGTCCACAGCATGACTGAATGCTGCTTTATTCCTCCACTAATATTCATGTGTAATTAGGATAACATTTGTGTTGATGATTGAAAGGCTATTTGTCAGTAATATGTCAGTGAATATAGCAGACCGAAAATGCTGAAAATGCAGACAAAAGTTCATTTTATTATTTTGACAACATCTTGCCAGTATTTTCACAAGAAATTTAACCCAACAGTTTCCAATTACTATTCATTTCAGTTACCTGTTGACAGGTATTAGTCTTTTTTTAACATGCACTGACCACAGTGCAAAGCTAAGAATGCCAAAACTACCAGGTCAGTGTAAGGAAAAAGCAGAAAACATATTTATTTTGGCATTTAATGTTACAAATTCCATGTCATTTAGAAAAATAAAATATTTTTTCATGTCTTTTTGAAAACATGGCACAAGAATGTGGTATTGGTGGGTAAAGTGTACAGTGGCTAATGCAAATTATTATTATTATTATTATTATTATTACTACTACTACTACTACTGCATATTTGAATTTTATACTACTGCTATTAAAACCACTGACAGTCAGGTAGCTCCTGACAAACCAATAAGCAGCTCTAAAATGTGTAATTCTGGGATCTGGTCTGAAAAGTAGATCTTTCCTGCCCCCTAGTGTCTATTGTGCGTATTACAGTCTGAATTATTGAACTATGGAGTTACTACAGTATAATGATGAATCATCCTTTACCTCCAGCTGTGGCTAAATCCATAATAGGACTTAATAATAATATAAATGTATCATGTGTGCCAGGGTATTATCTCTGATCCATTTACATTTTAATATGATTACCTTAATTACATTGTCTGGTCCAAACACTTTCAAACATATTTAACATTGAACTGTTGTGCTGAAAATGTCATTGATTTGTCATTTCTATTGAAAATGCTTTTTTACATAGCAATGTAGTGGTTTCTGTGTGTCATTTTAAAATTAAAATCCATGTGCTCGTGTCGTGTGTAGTATTTTCAATGAAATGTTACATTTAATTCAGTGCAGAAATATGTTTACTGTCTTTTAAATATGTTTACAGTACAGCTTAAATTCCAGGTAATCTCTGTTTAGTATATATCAGTAAACCTGGAAAATATATAAAACCACTACAACTGTACAGCCCAATCTCCAGACATGACTATAATCAAAAGCATTTGGAATATTTACCTGGTGGAAAATGGATGGTTGACAAACCATCAAAGTCAAGCTGCTTGAATTTTTGGCATATACAGTGGGGAAAAAAGTATTTGGTCAGGCACTGATTGTGCAAGTTCTATAAGGTCTATAATTTTAATCATAGGTACACTTCAACTATGAGAGACAACTGAGAAAAAAAATCCAGGAAATCACATTGTAGGATTTTTAAAGAATTTATTTGTAAATTATGGTGGAAAATAAATATTTTGTCAATAAACAACCAGCAAGAATTCAGGCTTTTACAGACCTATTAGTTCTTCTTTAAGAAGCCCTTCTATTCTGCACTAATTACTTGTATTAATTGCACCTGTTTGAACTTATGTCTATAAAATGCAACTGTCCACACTCTCAATCAATCACACTCCAAAGAGCTTTCTAAGTACAACAGGGACAACATTTTAGACCTGCACAAGGCTGGGATGGGCTACAGGACAATAGGCAAGCAGCTTGGTGAGAAGGCAACAACTGTTGGCAAAATTATTAGAAACTGGAAGAAACACAAGATGACTGTCTGGGGCTCCATGCAAGATCTCACTTCATGGGGTAAGGATGATTCTGAGAAAGGTCAGGAGTCAGCCCTGAACTATACAGGAGGACTTGATCAATGACCTGAAGAGAGCTGGGACCACAGTCTCAAAGAGAACCATTAGTAACACACTATGCCATCATGATTCAAAATCATGCAGGGCATTCAAGGTCCCCCTGCTCATGCCAGCACATGTCCAGCGCCATTTCAAGTTCGCCAATGACCAGAAGAGGTATTGCAGAAGGTCATGTGGTCAGATGAGACCAAAATCGAGCTTTTTGGTACTCAAGTCCACTCACCATGTTTGGAGGAAAAAGAATGCTGAGTTGCATCCGAAGAACACCATACCTACTGTTAAGCATGTTGAACATGAAACGTGGCTGGGCCTTCCAGCATGAAAATTATCCCAAAGAGTAGTGGCTCCGTAAGGGTCCTGGAGTGGCCTAGACAATTTGTGGATGGAGCTGAAAGTTTGTGTTGCCCAGCAACAGCCGCAGGACATCACTGCTGTACAGGAGATTTGCATGGAGGAATGAGCCAAAATATCAGCTACAGTGTGTGCAAACCTGGTGAAGACTTACAGGAAATGTTTAAACTCTGTCATTGCCATGTTACAAAGTATTGGGTTGAACTTTTGTTATTGACCAAATATTTATTTTCCACCATAATTTACAAATACATTCTTTAAAAATCCTACAATGTGATTTCCTGGATTTTTTTCCTAATTTGTCTCTCATAGTTGAAGTGTACCTATGATGAAAATGACAGACCTCTCTCGTCTTTCTAAGTAGGAGAACTTGCACAATCAGTGGCTGACCAAATACTTTTTTTCCCACTGTAGGACTATAGGACAGCATGAACGAATCAGGCTTGTTCCACCAAATATTATGTTTAAAAATCAATTTCCATGTGTTTTATTTATTTATTTATTTGCATTATTTGAGGTCTGTGACACTGCATCTTGTTAATTTTGACCAGTTAATTTTCTCAAAATAAATGCTCTTTTTCAGAGCTGTGATATATATTTTATATGCTGTATACAGTGTGTGTGTACACAGTATACTTTATACTACACTATATATCTATACACATATATTAATTTGTTAATATATACCCATTCTTGCATTAGAAGCCTGCAACACATTCCAAACATAATGGGCCATTCCTTCTCACACAAACAATTAAACGCTCAAGGTGTTGTTTTGTCCCATTTTATCTGCAAACATTTGTCCAACGGTTTAAGGATTTGTGAATGTACTTTGTATTATAGGGGTTGATAAAGGTTTACTAAAATAATCTCTTGCCCATATGCTTATATCAGCTATTGATGAATGATAGTGGTTGATGCAGTGCCATCTGAGGGATTGTAGATCCAATATGTTCAGCATAGATCTGCATCCTTGCTTTATAGACAGCAAAATTCCTCCAGATTCCTTGAATTATTTAATGATAACATACACTGTAGAAGGAGAAATATGCTAAAATGTTCCAATCTTTTTCTGAAGAACATTTTTAAACAGTTCAATAATTTTCCTCAAAGACTCTTCAAAGCCTTTGGTGGATACTACTTTTCTACCAAATGATGATCACCTGTTGACATCACCTGTTTGAATTTAATCAAATGGTAATCTCATTACCAGACCCAAACTGCCCACATCTCAACTTTTCTTGTTGTTACAGTCCTGAAATGCAGGAATGGATGTTTATTAACAGATTAAATAAAGATGACCAGACAAAACATGAAATATGTAGGGTTCATGCTGTCTGCAATCAAATTCAAGTCAAAGTACATGTAAGAAAAACTGAGTTTGTTAATTGGCATTTTGCATACTGTGTTTCTTATTTGAGGTTGTACATAGGTTGGCATTTATTCTTTTTTCATTATTTCTTTTTTTTTTTCATTACTATAGCTCCAGCTAAATTTAACCTTTCCTGACATCACAGATGTCTACCATATGGGAAGGAATATGTCTGAGAGTCTGTTGCAGAATGTTGCAACTTACTGCTCAATATGAAAACGTAGCACACTAAAGAAATGTCTGCCTTGAAACACAATGTGTTACACTGAACACAAAAATGTCTACTTATTCATTTGCATTGAAAATTTTCATATATTACTTCTCTTCCAACTTTTGGGCTTTTGTTTCACCTGCACCAGCGCATGCTAGCTATTAATTGACTATGATGATGATGATGATGATGATAATAGTTACATTTAAAAAGTGCCTTTCACATACCCAAGGCTACTTTACCAGTCAGGGTACAGAAAAAAACATCAGAGAGAATGAAAGTTCTCTGAAAAGACGTCTTTAGTTAGCTTTAAAGATGGAAAGAGAGAAAATGCAAATAGAAGAAATGTAAGGAGTTTCAGAGAGTGGGGCAGCAACACTTAAAGACCTGAAGAAGAAAGCCTGACCCTAGGAACAGCCAGAAGACCCAAATCGATTTTGACCTCAGCTGCCTGGTGGGGTATAAGGACATAAGAGAAGCTAAGCTAACCTAATCAAACCTGCTCTGTCTTTTATGGTGGAATAAGTAAGCCTGTAGTCAAATAAAACTGAACTATTGCCATGAAGCAACATGATGAATGGCCTACCAACACTTTTCTCTTCATTTTATGCGTACATTACCATAGTGGATTAATGAAGATACTGATGAATTCTGCTAGGATGTAAATGCTACTAAAGCTGCATTAGTGTCGGTTAGAGAAGAATATCTGTCAACACAAACATAACATAATTAGCTTTGGGGCCAATATAATCCAAACTTCTCATCTTCACTGATGATAATAAAAGCATATAAGCAATTATTACAGGTCGCAGGTCTGTGTTCAGTTCCAGTAAATCTGCCTCATGCTTCTTAAGCTAAATTGGCACAGCTTGGCACTTTGAGTTCACCTGCTGTGCACTGATAATCTCTAGGAAATTGCTGGACCAATTAAGTAACAAACTAAACCACTGTATAGCACACTGTTGACTGTCTAACTGAGCAGAGATGATAAATGCTTTATTTACTGGCCTGAAACATTACTGGATAATATGCATTATTGTTTTGTTTACTATTCCAACCAGCTAGTTATTAACCATTTATTTCTGGATTTGAAGTTGAGCACATCATGGGTCATGCTTTAGTCTGATTTAAAGAAACTGTGGCTTTTTGAATTCCATCTTTCTATTAATTCCTCAAAATCCAGATGACATTCAGTTTAAACTGAAATATGCCTAAAACATAAAGGCTAGGTAAAAAACATTGTGAACTTAGCCAGTACACTTCAGGTACAGCATGTTGGATTACAATTACAGACTGTAGCCACTTTAGTCTATTAAAGACCAGACATTGTTTAAGTGGTGGGTTTTTCTCTGCGTGGCAGTGATGTTGACATGATAGTGATGGTTGGTAATAGTATCGGTTACAATCTTGTACCAAGAGTTATATAAACCTTGTCCATTAAACAGTATTCTTAAACTCCAGCAAGAACACAATTTAAGCTCGCTGGACACATACCTATACTCACTGTCCATTTTCTCAGCTCCATTGTCCATATAGGTGCACTTTGTAGCTCTACAATTAGACTCATCTGTTTCTCCATTTCACATTTCACCATGTTCTTCAATGGTCAGGACCCCACAGAAGTGCAACAGATCTGGTATTATTTGGGTATTGGGTCATTATTCAGCACTGCAGTGGTACTGATGTTTGCTCATTGTCCACTCTATTAGACACACCTACCTTTCTGGTCCACCTTGTAAATGCAAAGTCAGAGACAGTAGCTCATCTGTTGCTGCAGCTTGTTTTGGTCATCATCTAGTCCTTCATTGCTGGTCACAGGCCGCTACAGGATAGTTTTGATTGGTGCACTATTTTCACTCCAGCAGTGACACTGATAATCACTGTGGGGGTCCTGATCAGTATACAATCAGTATACAGAAAAACAGATGGACTACAGTGCTGATAAAATAGACAATAAAAAGATATCTGTACCTAATGAAGTGGCCATATCACACCAGTCAGCTAAAGCAGAATGCAAAACATTTGTCATGGGTAAAAGGCTTGTTAATTTGACTGATGTCCAAAAGGGCAAGATAATATGGTACCCTGCTAAGGGAGGTAGCATATTGGAAAGCGATTACTTTATGGGATCTTCTTTATTGGAGCGGAATGAACCTGTGATTGACTACTTTCATGGGTTCCAAAACAGCAGAGTTGCCAGATTCATGGTTATTTACACCAAATTGGCCTACTTCATAAATACAGTAGCGGGTAAAATTTAGGACGTCCAGGGATTTTGGGCTACTTTAAAAACTGACCAGGGCAGACAAAAAATTCTAACAGTTACACAGTATAAAATAAATTGTGTTGGAGTCTTTGGTAGACTTCTGTTTAGGGACGTTTCTGTCATAGTGGGGGCAGCCATGTGGTTAAGTATCATGTGACCGGAAGGTTGCCGGTTCAGTCCCCAGACAGGACATGACTGAAGTGTTCTTGAAGGCACCTAACCCCCTAACTTCTCCCCGAGTGCCGGTGGATAAGGCCTGACCACCTCTTCGGGGACAAATTCTCACAGCCTAGTGTGTTCACTAGTGTGTGTGTTTCACTGCATGAATGGGTTAAATGCAGAGGTCAAATTCCATTGTGTGCAAATCACATTGCCAAAAAACCGAATCTTAATCTTAATCCTAATCTTAATATATTCAAATGGGGAATTTGGGGGAGCTGGCAACCCCAGAATGCAGCCTCAGCAACATGTGAGGTACATTTTAGCACAATATGACGGATTTTTGGTCCTCAAAGAACTTGAAATTAAACAATTCTTTTAGAAGCAGCTACTGTCAAGATAAAATAAGCCATTAGGAGACTTTTGTAAGATGATTTATGACTTGGTGGACAATTAAAATCAAGCATTATTGTAATATTAGTAAGTACAAGGTTATCAAAGATATCAAAGAGAGTCATAAACTTAACTTTTTTTTAGCTCCAGTCTCTAATAAAAGTAATTAATATTCATATGTGAAGGGAGGAGCCTTTAAACATGTTTAAAGTATGTAGTAATTATGAGAAATGCCCCCAAATTTTGAATTGTTTCAGATATCCCCCTTTTTATGGTACCATTTCAATAATGAATCATACGGTGAAACTGGATGATAACTGTTCCTAAAATGTAGCTCCACTGAGAGCCGCAGCACATTATCCACTTAATCCTGATCAGGGTCGCGCCATACCTTGATGTCACTTTGGTTTCATTCTTCACCAAAACGGCTCGAAATGACGTACGTATGCGCATGCGCAGTACAAATCGGGCAATATGAACAGATAAGTTAGTGACAGCCATCTCTCAGCGATATTATTGGCCTGGAATGTCTACAGATTGTGAAAAATGGGTGTTTTCCTGTTTTCTGTGTCTATGTCAATGTCTAATCAAGCCCAGTCAATGTACTAATGTGTGTGTGTGTGTGTGTGTGTGTGTGTGTGTGTGTGTGTGTGTGTGTGTGTGTTTGTTTTCCTGTGGGTTACACAGTGTGCAGTGTGTCAAAGAATAAGATATAAAGCAGGGCATGCAATACAAACCAAAAAAAAAGATATTAGTTGCGTCTTTGTAATCACACAAAAAGTTTTTTACTGAACTGAACAGTGAGGCATGTTTCTCACACCACCTGTGGTCTCTCATAAGAAGAAGAAGTTGCCATCTGTGAAAAGATTGCTCTCTTCAAACAGAATGTAGAACATGTAGTAGAACGTGTAGAATAAAATGTCTCTGACATCCAATTAATTTTTACAAGCATGAAAACACAGTTTGAACTTTAGACTAATGCATAAAATTAAACACAACACTTTATGATTTTATAATTAACCTAATCTTTTGCACATGTATAAAAATATGCATAAAGTGAGACATAAAACACACACACACGACTGCTTTAAATTTACACAATCACACATTAAAACGTTTTAGTCTTATAACAGTACACACTAGATTTTAGTCTATCACCAACCTCAATAGACAGTGTATACAGTAGAACAGGGGGGATGGCATTGTTTAAAAATGTGTGTGTGTGTGTTTTATGTCACATTGTATGTATACTTTTATAGTATTTTTATACCTGTGCAAAGGATTGTTCATTATAAAATCTACAAGTATTGTGTTTAATTTTATGCATTAGTCTAAAGGATGAGTGAGGAACAGGCTTCTCAATGAACTGTTCCATTTTTTTTGGAGAGGTTTCTGGTTTCTTTCTGATTTCTGGGCTTTTTTTATATGAGGAACATTATTAATACTCCTATTACCTTCATATTTAATAACATCATTTATTTTTGGGGTCAGTTTGACCCCAGCAATTTAAACCTCCAGAAAAGGATTATAATTTCAGTTTCCTCTGTCTCAGACACATCCTCCTCTGTCTCAGACACATCCTCCTCTGTCTCAGACACATCCTCCTCTGTCTCAGACACATTCTCCTCTGTCTC
>BRDA01061039.1:0-11633 GCA_036984385.1 Crenuchus spilurus | reverse complement strand
GAATGTTGCACCAATATAATAAAAGGTCTTACACTGTCAGAGAAACATTATAAAGTGGACTAAAATTGCCTTCGGAAGATGCTATTTTTTAAAATTGAGCACCATTTTCAGGTGTATCTTAGCAATACAGACAACGCTTACATTGGTCATGACTCGCACCAGTGATGGGCTTTTATGGCTTGGTAGACCTCTTACACCTCCCAAATCAAAAGACTTTTCTTCCTCCTCTTCTTCTTCTTTTTCTTTTTTGTGGCTGCTTAGCTTAAGCTAGTAATAAAATAATGTCAATTCAACAGTGAATGAAATTAAATAAATGTAGAAATGTAAAATTTTTCTAAATTATATATTTACAGTGGTAACCCTACTTACGAGCATCCCTACTAACGAGTATTCCAGGTAACGAGTCGAGATCTCTGAATATTTTTGTTCCAGGTAACGAATAAAATTCCAAGTAACGAGTAGCCTAAATTAGTTCAAGTATGCCAACCGCTAGGGGCGTGGCGGTCATAGCATCCCTTAGATGCTAGCGTAGAAGAAGAAGTCAGTCATTACCTTTGACTGCTGTCCAGTGAAAGTGCTAGTGAAAGCGACGCAAAGAAAGTAAAAGGTAAATAAGAAAGTTAGATAAATTTTACTTTTACTTTTCATATGATAAGTGTAACCATGCTATAGACGTACTCCCGTCCTCCTGTCCTCCTTAGCCGCCAGCCTACAGGAGCACCGTCGGTCTCCCTCTCCTTAGCAGCCAGCCTACATGAGCGTCATCGTCGTCTCGTTTATGTTTTAAAAACCCATATAAACACATTATTTAGCATATTAAAGTATACTGTATATTGGCCGACTGACACGGATTAATCAGTTTTACATGTATTCTTATGGGGAAAATGCATCCAGCTAACGAGCAAACCAGCTAACGAGCTCGGCTCCTGCATGGATTAAACTCGTAAGTAGGGTTACCACTGTATGTATGTATCTTGCTGCAACATGGTCACATATTTCACTATATCACAAAATGATCATGAATTAATAAAGGAATAGGGCAGAATAAAGTAAAATAAGTAAATTATGGTTACAATACAGGCAGGAGTACATATATCATGCAAAAGGAAAAATCACATCTCCCCCAACACTTTCCATACTGATGACTATATTTCAGTGAATTTTTGTTGTCTGTTTTGGATTTCAAAAGTGAGCCAAATAATTTTTATGCATGGAAATGTAGAAATAGATTCCTTTTATAAATATTCCTATATCCTTTTTTGTGACAAAATGTATTTATTAATTTATTTTTTTCTCTGTACAATTACTTATGTGCAATTATTTATTTAGTCTTTTATATGTGCATTTATTTATTTAAACTTATGTCATTTTTGTCATATGCAGAGAGTTTTCATCAGAGAGAGTTTTTTTGTAGCTTCTCTCTCTGTGCGTGTGCAACAATCCCGTACGGCTTCAACAGAGGGGAAAATGAATCTGCTCGCTCACTTCAAAGAGTCGACTCTAAGAGCCGTTTCGTTCGCCAAAGACCCGTCTCTCTCTCTCTCTCTCTCTCTCTCTCTCTCTCTCTCTCTCTCTCTCACACACACACACACACACACACACTGAAACACGACAGAGAAGGTGACAGAGAGATCAGCAGATTCACACATATCTTTCTGTCTCACTTCAACCTTATTTCACCCCCTTTCTTAAAAATATGGAACAAAGCGCATCCCGTATCGGTTCAATACGGAACGTGACTTTTAATGTACAAATACGGAACGATTCCGTATTTTACGGGACGGGTGGCAACCCTATTCACCACTGTGGCAGGGGGTGTGGCTTCTGTTGCTGTTATGACAAGGGGCTTGGCTTCTGTTGCCGCCATGATGAGGAGTACGGCTATCTCCGCTGCCGGGGTTGGGGACACGACACTTTCCTCCACCACCATGGCCAGGGATATACCAGTTTCCTTCACTGCTGTTCTGCCCAGAGATATGGAGACTTTACTTGCTTCTTGTACACAATGTGTTGGATGCTGGAGAAAAATATGCAAGCATGCAGACCTGGACCACTTTGAATAGTCAAGAGTCAAGAGGCTTTTATTGTCATTACATCTGAGTACAGGTACACAGTGCAATGAAATTACGTTCCTCCGGAACCATAGTGCAACATGCAATGACAGTACAGAAGACAACAAAGTGCGAAGGTGCAACAGGACAACAAAGGACTAAATACTACAATAAATACAATAAATACAGCAGACAAATTTAACAGACAGGACAAGACAGTGCAGTACCGATGCGGTACAATGGAATGTCCGTGGTGCGGATAAGGTACAAGAGATATGTAACATACTGTAACATATAGATGTGCATGCTAACAGCAGTTACTGAGGTAGAGAGTTTATGGTTTGTAGTTTTTGGGTGAGCAGCAAATATTGCTGATAGGATGGGGATGTTAGAGTGGGGGATGTGTAGTTACAGTGTATCACAAAAGTGAGTACACCCCTCACATTTCTGCAGATATTTAAGTATATCTTTTCATGGGACAACACTGACAAAATGACACTTTGACAAAAGTTGTCTGTGTGCAGCTTACATAACAGTGTAAATGTATTCTTCCCTCAAAATAACTAAATATACAGCCATTCATGTTGAAACCACCGGCAACAAAAGTGAGTACACCCCTTAAGAGACTACACCCCTAAATGTCCAAATTGAGCACTGCTTGTCATTTTCCCTCCAAAATGTCATGTGACTTGTTAGTGTTACTAGGTCTCAGGTGTGCATAGGGAGCAGGTGTGTTCAATTTTGTAGTACAGCTCTCACACTCTCTCATACTGATTACTGAAAGTTCCAACATGGCACCTCATGGCAAAGAACTCTCTGAGGATCTTGCACTACATGAAGATGGCCAAGGCTACAAGAAGATTGCCAACACCCTGAAACTGAGTGGCCAAGATCATCCAGTGTTTTAAAAGAGCAGGGTCCACTCAGAACAGACCTCGCGTTGGTCGTCTAAAGAAGCTGAGTGCACGTGCTCAGCGTCACATCCAAATGCTGTCTTTGAAAGACAGACGCAGGACTGCTGTTAGCATTGCTGCAGAGATTGAAGAGGTGGGAGGACAGCCTATCAGTGCTCAGACAAAACCCTGCACACTACATCAAATTGCATGGCTGTAACCCCAGAAGGAAGCCTCTTCTGAAGTCTGTACACAAGAAAGCCCGCAAACAGTTTGCTGAAGACATGTCAACAAAGGACATGGATTACTGGAACCATGTCCTATGATGAAGATTAATTTGTTTGGTTCAGATGGTCTCAAGCATGTGTGGCGGAAATCAGGTGAGGAGTACAAAGATAAGTGTGTCATGCCTATAGTCAAGCATGGTGGTGGGAATGCCATGGTCTGGGGCTGCATGAGTGCAGCAGGTGTTGGGGAGTTGAACTCCAATATGTACTGTGAAATAATGAAGCAGAGCATGATCCCCTCTCTCTGGAAACTGGGTCGCAGGGCAGTATTCCAGCATGATAATGACCCCAAACACACCTCTAAGACGACCACTGCTTTACTGAAGAGGCTGAGGGTAAAAGTGATGGACTGGCCAAGCATGTCTTCAGACCTAAACCCAATAGAACATATTTGGGGCATCCTCAAGCAGAAGGTGGAGGAGCGCAATGTCTCAAATATCCACCAGCTCTGTTGTCACCACGGAAGAGTGGAAAAGCATTCCCATGGCAACTTGTGAAGCTCTGGTAAACTCCATGCCCAGGAGAATTAAGGCAGTTCTGGAAAATAATGGTGGCCACACAAAATATTGACACTTCAAGAACTTTCATTATGGAGTGTACTCACTTTTGATGCTGGTGGTTTAGACATTAATGGATGTATACTGAGTTATTTTGAGGGAAGAACAAATTTACACTGTTATATAAGCTGCACACAGACAACTTTTCATTGTGTCAAAGTGTCATTTTGTCAGTGTTTTCCCATGAAAAGATATACTTAAATATTTGCAGAAATGTGAGGGGTGTACTCACTTTTGTGATACACTGTTTAGTCAGGAGACTGGGTTGAAGTATCTCCTAAGCAGCAAGGCTTACAGGGTGCTCACACTCAGGGAGTATTTTCCAGTATTGGCCTTCAAATTCTACAGATCTAAATCTGTTTCAGCTTCTGTGGGATGTGATGCAAGTCAACTTAAAGTATCTGCTTGTAGTGCCTGGATATCAGATACTGCAGGGCACCTTCAGAGGTCTTGTTGAGTTCATCATCATGTTGTTTTGGTGAGCTTTTATTGAGGTTTTAATGTTATGGCTGTTCGATGTGTGTATGTTTAGTATGTCAGGTGAGTGCTGTTTTGCTCTGGAGGCAGGAGATGGTCCACTTCCGTCTAGGCTTCTTCTGATAACGGTGTATGTGTCTGGAGTGGCTTAAGCACAGAAGTGTACACAGTGTCAGCTCATATCAACATCTCCAGCCAATCTGTCCCTGCAGGCAGTGCTTAATAAACAATCCCCCATCTATCCACATTCCTGCCCACACCTCATTTGTGTTTGACTGGATGACCAGGAGACAGAGGGAGGAGGAGGGAGGTAGAGTGAAGCTGCTAGATGACAGGCATGCAGACGACAAACAGATAGAAGAAGGGTAAACAGAATCTGAAAGAGAGCGGATGCTATACATGGAGCAGTGTAGCAAAAGGACAGAGACAAGAGAGAAAGAGAGAGAGAGAGAGAGAGAGAGAGAGAGAGATGGCCCATCCATTCTATTTTGAGGGTTAGAGAGAGTATGGAGGGCTGTTCATCATCCTGTAAAGAAGCAAGGATTGCTAGATTCTCTCTCTCTCCATCCTTCTCTCATTGCTTCTTAGGTTTGTAATGCACCCATTAGCAGTAGCTAGAGCTGGGTGGGGATGATAATACTGATGTGAAAATCACAGTGTAATTGCTTTTCGCTACCAGAATGGACCTCGTCTGTCCACAACGTGCTGCCCATTTTCACCCAGCAGCCAACCCGGTGATGGCCTGTTTTCCATCTGTTCAATAGCCGATAAGAAATCACCGTAACCAACAAACACAGCATTGCTGAACATTGATTCATCATGGATGACTTTCTGTCTAATATAATGTGAAAGCTGTAGCACGAATGAAACATTTCAGTCCCCTATCTGTTGGCTCATTAACACCTCTGTCTCTAGGGCAGTAGTTGTGAAGAAACAGCCTTTGCCAGAGGTGGAAAATACTTAAGTAAATTAGGTTTGGTATTTTATTCAAATATTATTGCAGCTGAATGCTTGTACTCTTGCTCAAGAGGAAATACCCCAAGATACACTAGTCTATTAGCATAAATTTATAAACATTTAGGAGTTCACAGAAAAGGCAAAAGTCATTTACTGTTATTTTTGGAACTGACTAAAAAGTCAGACTAACACATTCATGACTACTGTGACCACCTCATAGTGGGGATAACCAGAACTGGCTCAAAATGTTTGCTCAGCAGTGATACCTGACACTTCCTGTTCATTACAGAGGTAAACTGGTCCACTGTGGTGTGTTTATTGCTCTGTACCACTCGCCCCTCTGTTTGGCCCTCTGTTCCTCTCTGGCATCAATGGCACGTGGGGCACAACTGTTATGTCACTGGGACGCACCCAATGTATGAGAAGTTCATACTTGGTACAACTTCACTATTGTACTACTCACTGCTATGGCTCTAGAACATCCCACAAAGAGAGTGGTATCTGAGATGCTTCCACCATTTTCCCTTTACCCTATTAGCATGCCCTTTTGGACATCAGTCAAGTCACATTTTTTGGCCATAATGACGGTTTTACACACTGCTAAAACTGACTGGTGTGCTTGCTTATTGCTGACAGGCAGCAAATCTTGTCACATGGCATCCTTGGCCATGACATCCCAGGCTGAGACATCTGTGTGTGGTGTTGCTTGAAGAACACCACACACAGCTAGAATCTAGCCTCAGTACAAGTTCTTGAATCAACTTTTCTTCACAATCCTCTTCATCCCATTTGCTAGTCCACACTGTCCCCTTCCAGAAAACCTTCCATTAATATACTTTGATTCAGCACTCTGCTAACAGCCAGCCTTTTTAGTAATAACTTCTCTGACTCACACTCCTTGTGGAGGGTGTTGATGAACATCCTCTGGATAACAATAATGTCATTGGTCTTCCCCATAATTGTTGTAGAAATATGTGGTATTTAAGGTGTTTGAATAGAAATTTGCTAAAATTTCAGTTTTGAGTTCTGATTTTCATGAGCTATAAGCCCAAGAAAGATTTAAAATATGTATCAAAATTGCATAAAATATGACAGTTAAATGATTAAATTATTTTTTTTTTATGATAGTCTAATTTATATGTATAATAGGGGTTGCATAGACTAGTCGACTAGTCGACTAGCCGACTAACACTTCCACTAGTCACCACAGTGGGGAGCTGTTGACTAGTTGGAAGAATAAAAAACAGCAGCGAAGATGCAGGCAGAAGATAAAGAAGACAGCTCTTCAAAACTATGTGCTTAAACAACATCAGTAGTATGGAAATTTCAGTAAATATGAATCCGGTTCTACCGTCAACTGCAAAATATGCAATGAAAAATTAAATAAAAATACATCTGCAATGCATAATCATCTTAAAATGAAACATGCCATGCTATCCGCTAACTCCCGTGGTAGCAGTACAGAGCAAGTTGGAAAAAGGCAGACTAGTATCACTGAGTTTTCCAGGCATCCACTCACAGATGAAAGACGATGACAAATCACAAATTTGCTTGTTAACTTTATTATAAAAGACATTCGACCAATTTCTGCTGTTTCTGGCGAAGGGTTCAAAGACATAATTAACTTTTTTGAACCACGCTACACAATCCCGGCTAACGCTACGCTGTGGAACACCATCACCCTGCAGTACAATGCTCTAAAAGCGAGAATTTCCACCAAGCTTCAAGGACGTTGGGTCTCACTGACCACCGATCTGTGGACTTCTTGCACAATGGAGCCCTATATCACAGTCACAGCTCACTACATTACAGACACCTGGGAATTAAAATCCCAAGTGTTAGGCACAACAATCATGCCAGAAAGACACACCGCAGTCAACATAGCTCAGAAGCTAATGGAAACAGCGAATGAGTGTGACATGGTTGTTTTTTGCGCCATTCACGACAATGCAAGCAACATGAACCTTGCAATGGAGCTCTGTGAGCAGATCCCTACCCAGATAGCAAGCATACATTGGCCCAACATTGGCTCAACGACAGTGATTACATTGGCATGACTTTGGCAAGTCACTTTGGCCCAACGACATTTTGGCGAGTGGGCCTACGTTGGCCAGACGTTGGCTGTCAACCAGTGTTCGAAGGTGGGCTGACGTTGGCCAGACGTTGGCTGTCAACCAGTGTTCGAAGGTGGGCTTACGTTGGCCAGACGTTGGCTGTCAACCAGTGTTCGAAGGTGGGCTTACGTTGGCCAGACGTTGGGTGTTTGACGGTGGGCCTACATTGGCATTACGTTGGCTCCCAACCATTTTACAATTGCAAGGCAAACCTTTTTATAACAATATAAACCTTCAAGCTACCAAACTTGATTGATTGGTTAATAAAATCTGATGTATAATAATTAAGGAATTAAGTGTTTTTTTAACAAGGCGTCTGAGTGACCGTTCTGATAGAATTTTGCTGCACAGTGACATTGTAGCCAAACGCCCTTACTGGAACCTCTAGATTAAATGTGACACACAGTAATCACAGCAAGAGGCCTGTGTAGACGATGTAGAGGAAAATATTTTAAAGCTTGAAAGTTAGATGTTAGCTTTTAGCATTTACAAATTAACGTTGTGTTTCAATTCAGGCAGTTGATCAGATTACTATAATACATTTAAAATGATTATTTAAAATCGATTTAATATCTAAATATAAATTAACAAATACTTGGAATACCTTTTTGGTGAGCGTAGATCAAAATTTGTAGCATGTTTATTGTTATCTTTTTTAGCCAACTGGGCACAACCGGCTTCAATTCCCTCCGTTTAAATGTCCGCGCGAGCCACATTGACGTGATGCACGCGCACACTTGTCCTGCTGTATTACTCATTATTACTCACTTGTATGGGACAGCTGTGCATTTATAAATTGAGTGAAGTTTCAATGTTTACTTACCTGAAATAACATTTGGAGCGACGTGCCTCACGAGAGAGAGACAGAGAGAGACAGAGAAACAGAGAGAGAGAGAGAGAGAGAGAGAGAGAGAGAAAGAGAGAGGGAAGTAACCAAACTGCTCAGAACGTGCATGAGCAGTGCTTGTAGTAGCTACAAATTGTTTATGTTAAATCTCATGGCGTGTTTTAAAGCAGACAAACACAGGAACATCTATGCACAAAAGAAGATTTTTCTCCATCTGAATCAAACCCAGCACATTCACTCTTATAAATAACAGTATAACAGTATTACCCATAAAGACATATTAGTAATAATAAAATGATTTTAAGCACAGATGAGGGACGGAGCTCACCGGTGCAAAGTCGTTTCCGTATTTTATAATAACGTGCTGGTGTTGAGGTGACAGGAAATCGGGGATTTCTTTATTTTGTGAAACCTATATGAAAGTAGAACTTTATTAATTCATGAACCTCCCTAATTGTAATGAGCTTGCGACGACCCTTTTTTACGACTTTAATCTCGAAATAAAAACCTGAAAAATATTCTACTAAGTGGCTCCAATACACCGCCGTAAACTCATGACCGGCTCTTTGAGGTGGGAATTGCTTGCTCTCTATACCGCCCGTCCTTCCAAACATAGCCAACGTGGAGCCGACGTTGGATAAACGGTGGAATTTTGACGCCTTCTGAAAATACAGCCAACCACAGACCAACGTTAGTCCGACGGCGAAATTCGACATGCGACCATGACGACGTTAACCAACGTTGGGCCAACGTACTTTTGCTATCTGGGTAATCATCTTGGTTGCACAGGACATTCATTGCAGCTTGCAGTAAAAGCCGGATTTGACTTACCAGTGATAGTGAAAACCACTGATGCTGCTAGACGTGTCGTTAGCCATTTTCGTCACTCAGCAGTGGCAACTTGTGCACTGATGAAACGACAAAAACAACTGTCCATCAAAGAAAACAAGCTCCAAAATGACTGTGCTACATGCTGGAATTCCACCTTTGTCATGCTTGAAAGACTTTATGAACAGCGAATCCCAGTGCAAGTCGTGCTCGCAGACGAAGCTATTACAAAGGCACAGTACTGAAAATCTCTGTCCTTGAATGCCTTCCAGTGGGAACTGATTGAACAACTTCTACCAGTGTTGAAACCTCTGGCAAAGGCAACAAAGATCATGTGTGGGGAACTACATGTTGGTTTTTCCTTCACCTATCCCATGCTATTGAACCCGACACACCACACTGACAGTCAATGAGTGTGATCTTGCAGCTGTTAATACTTTCAAAGATACAGTCCAAAAGCAGCTGATGAAACGCTTCAAGTTGGAGTCAGGTGATTTGGCAGAGACCATTCCTACAGTGGCGTGAATGCTGGACCCTCGGTTCAAGCACCTAGCACTTACAGTTCCTCCCTGAGCAAACTATACAGGAGGCCAGGGCTCATCTGACTCAGTTGGCTCGATATAAAGAGCAGGAATGTCTGTAACCCGGCACCAATCCAGCCTACATCCTTCCCATATTGATGCTCTGTTTTTTTTTAAATGTTAACCAAGAACACAAGGTGAACACTTCATGTTATGATGCTGAAAGTGAGTAGAAAGCTTTTTTTTTAACTGCATAAGGAATATTTTTTCATATACATTTTATGATGTTCCTTTATGTTCCTTGTTGAATATCCACTGTGAGAGACAGGTCCTCTGAGAGAGAGTGTAAGGTCCTGTGCAGCTGTATTTATTTTCATTGACAAAGAAAATGTGAAGATGGAAGTGTAATTTAGATCCTCCTGTTCAGCTGTTGTTTAAACTAATATTTGATGCATTTATTTGTTTTCACTCAGCATTAAATGCAACAAAAATAAATAAAGTAATTACTTAATTTGGTGATCTCCCGAGTTTTTTTTTTTTTTTGCTTTAATTATGCAAATTACAACTAGACGACTAGTTGACTACTTTTTTGAACAACTAGTAGACTAGTAAAAAATACTAGTCGTGCAATCCCTAATGTATAACTGTAGCTTCTCCTACTGTAACAAACCATATAAACATTTAGTATTAATGAAATTGTTTAGTTTTTTTACTTTATACAAAGAGCATTGGTTTTGAGCATTCAGTACTGTGATATTTGGTATCATTATCAAAATCAATTTGTGGTATCGTGACAACCCTTGGTTATATGTATTAAAACATGAAGCATATTCATTGTGGATACCCAAGTAGATAATCTTCTGAGGCTCAATATAAGGCAAGTGAAGTTTTTTTAAACCCTGCCCTAATAGGAGGATGTGAACATCGATTGCTTACATGCTTCAGGCCAATGACTTCCGTCGGATCAGCAAGACTGGAGAGAAAGAGAGGAGGGAAGGGAAACAATGGCTCTATGAAATTAGGCCTAATTAGTATCACCTACTCAGCACTTTCTAAGTTTCAAAGTCGTTTCTCTTTTGCTCTCCCTGTGTATCTTTTTTCTTGTTCCCTATTCTCTTTCAGCCTTTCTCTCCCTCTCTCTCTCTCTCTCTCTCTCTCTCTCTCTCTCTATCAGAATGCTAATTAAAGACTAGATATTGGACACGGGCCCATGCCTTCCCTAATATGACAAGAGAAGTACAAGAACAAGAGTAGAAAAAAGTAACTACTAGTTCTGGAGAAATTAGCGACAAGAATGGGGGAAAAAGAAGTAAGTGTGGTTTGAACAGCCTCACCATGAAGCATTTCCCTCATCACGCCTAATTATGCTAATCTCGACATTGCCTAATGTGTTAGTACAAGAATGCCCAAAATGATGAACTCAGCCATCACTCAAGCAAAATGCATTGCCTCTACAGCTGATCATCTATTTCTATCACAAAATTCTGATTATTTGATTATTAAGTTTAGTCTAGACTACTTTCTGAATGTGGCACAATGCAGAGCACCTTGTTACAGAAGATACCATTTGCATATGTCTTAAGAACATAGTAATAAAATAGCCTGTTTAATACTAGTGAAGATAGAAAACTTCAATTTAGAAATTAGAAATTTCTTAGATCATTTAGAAATTAATCATGGTTGCTTTTGGTAAATAAACTCATACAATAAGTCATTAATGAAAACATTTAGAAATACAGGAAATACAGGATATTGTCAGCATTATGGTTGGTACTAAAAAACAAAATCCCTGACAAATTATTAACAATAAATATTAGCGATGCTTCCTTACATTGGTGTTACTTGTGAAACCTAAACACATTTGTACCAAAGAAACTCAATCACAGTAGACATCATGTTACAGATGTGTATGTCCTCTGCTCTGAAAACAACACAGTCAAGGTTCAGTTGATGTTGTATGAACACCCAGTAACTAGCATGCAGAAATGGTGAAAGACAACTGCAGCTGTAAAGTACAAACCGGATTCCAAAAAAGTTGGGACACTAAACAAATTGTGAATAAAAACTGAATGCAATGATGTGGAGGTGCCAACATCTAATA
>BRDA01061038.1:0-10694 GCA_036984385.1 Crenuchus spilurus | reverse complement strand
CTAGAACCACATATGAAAGTGACTCAAATCTGATGTGAAAAGATGGGATTTGACGTCCACACAGCCTGAAAACATCAGATCTGAGCCACATTAAGACAAAAGATTTGTAATATGAATGTAGCTAAAGTCTTTCTCAGTGTTTGTCTGGGCCAGAAGTATCTTATGTCTCCTTTTTGACTCAAGCTAAACAAATTTTATGAAAATCCCCTGTAAATCTCCAGAGCTCTCAAAGAGCAACATTTGAACATTTGAGTTGGAAATCTGAACAGATCACACAGGTGAGGTCTTCACTAATCCTCTGACATGCTTCACTGAGACTTTTTGATAATCCCCTCAGACAACACGCACGCAAAATTAAACACCCTTTTGAAGCAACATATAATTTGTTCAGGAAATAAAAAAGCCTGGAATGAGACTGCTTAGAGAATGATTAGCTTCTAATGATTAGCATATCACATCTAAGTGAATGGCAGTATTCTCATAATTATAATCATACAACAAAAATGTTACTCATGTTCCTCAGACACATTTCTGTTTTACTATGAAAGAGGGAGTCCCATCAATCAGAAATGACCCGACTGCACTGGTGAAGTGAAAAATAAAAAGGTCATCTAAAATAATAAAAGGAACATCCTTCACTTTTTAGCACACTGAATAATTCATATAGTCATTTATTAGGGGCGGTTTGTGAACATTATGAATATTAATCCTTAAATGAGATTTGTATTTGCTCACACAGATTATCCTCATTAATCATTGAGTGGGAATAACACAGTGACTTTGCTTCATGGAGAAAAAAACTCCTCTGACATACTAATGGTGACACTCTTGCTCTTGAGGTTTTGCACTTTAGCAGTCTCTCCTTTTCTTTATCTTCTGTATCTTTAAATTTTTCTCCCTCGTTTCCACCCTCACCCCCACTCTACCTTTTAGTCAGCCTTCTGCTGTGGTAGTGGCACCCAGACACAAACCCCCTCCACTCCACCTACTTCCATCCCTCTCTGCCTGACTTTCTTTCTCCCTCTCTTTTCCTTTCCTTTCTCTCCTTTGCTGTTGCTGTTAAAATCTGTTACTTTGCAGCATTCTGCTAAACTCCTTGCTCATTATTATGACTCTATAGTCTTTAAAACTGGTTCTTTGAATAATTACTTTTTGTTAACTAAACCACTGAACCATTTATGTAAATAAAGTGCTAAAGCACACAGTTATTGTCCAATGCACTTGAACAACTCTGCATTGAACTTATCCATGCATTAAAACCAGTGGCGGATGCTGGTCTTTCAAGGAGGGGAAGCTCAATTTCGGGCTACATCATAAAATGTGTCGGTTTATTTATACGTAAATTCTACCCTCCATTCCTTTTCAAGAAAATGATCCTGTCGTACCAACAAGGCATCTTTTCCAGGGACTTGACTAGTGTCCTCTCAATGGCCATTTTTTAGTCCATAAACAACCTCAATAAACACTATTAATCACTAGAATAGGAGATATTAGTCTATAAACAACCTCAATAAACACTATTAATCACTAGAATACGTTTATGTTTAAATCAGACACATACATTAGCTAAAGTAAAGTAGTATTTTTACTAGGCATGTGTCTGCTATCAGATTACAAACAAGGATTTACCTCAAAGAACTGTGCACCCACTTTATTTAAATGTCCTTTCACTGTGGCTTAATGTTCCCACAGTTAAATATGTACTCTATTTTTTGCAATAACCTAAAGACTTCATATCTGAGTCAAATATGAAAATAAACCATACCAAGTAGTTTTAAATTGCAAAATAGTTTAGCATCTTGATTTGTTTCCTGGTAAAAATCTGTCCTTTAGGAAGAAGTAAATGTTTTGCAGATTCTAAAAATACTGTCTCAGGATAATGTAATGGATGGTCACTGGGGTTTCCTGTCACTTGAGTGGAACCCTGTCTTCAGAGCCTTTAGTTAGGGAGCATAACTGCATCAGATTGGGAAGGTATTTGATGTAATGACTCATCTTTTCCTGACTCTACACTTTAACATTTATTTTACTGTTTTGAAAACAACTCTGCTCATTTCTCCTGGATGTAGTGAAACTTTAAGGCCTATAATTGGATGGATATCTGTACATAGTTTGTACATTGGGCAACAAAACTGTGCCCATACTGTACCCTTTTCTGTGAGTCTGTAGTCTTATGCAAAACAATAGTACACCTTAGTCAAATTACACATTTTCTAAATGAAAATAAGTAACATGTAAGTTCATCCCTACAGGGAACAAAAGAAACTGCACATTTCCTATTTATTTTCAGAATGTAATCAAATAAAATGTACCAAATAGTATTTAATGTGTCACCATATTTGGTATTTGCACATATATTACAGCTGATTTTCCCCATTCAGTTAAGTTCAGTAAACAAAGATTAAGTTCATTAAAATATGCAAAGTGTGTTCTCTGTAGAAGATGTGTTCACTTATATTTACATAGAAAATCAACATGTAGTTTAACCGCAGGTGCTCAAAGACTGTATAGTATATATGTGTGTTAATGCACACTATTCTGCATGTGTTGTGTGTTTAAAAAATATTTTACTCTCAGTTATTCTATATTCTCTTCTCATTTGAAGTGCTCTGTTGACTGAAACAAACACTTTCATCTGACATCACACAGTCCCTCAGCTTTAGCTGCTTATTGGGATTATAAAAGAAACACATGTTCTGCAACATGACAAATGTACTTTGAATCAGAAGGGACCTTCACTCTGCCAGGTAAGTCTGCTTATTGCAGCAGATGGAAGGTGTTTGTTAATCTCCCTGTTGTGCTGTTTCAGGTTTTAACTGCTTCAAACAGCAGGAGGACCAAATAAACTGACCATCATGCACCTACATCTTCTAGAATCTTCCAGAAAAAGTGACCCTCCATAATTTTTGTGAAACGGAACTTTGTATGTACAATGCTTAAAGGTACTTAACTATACTTAAGAGAAATATATATAAAAATTTTTTTTTATTATATTTAAAATATATACTGATGCCTAAACCTGATTAATTATAATATCTAATTTCTATTTTGATGTTGTTGCTGTTTAAATAGTAATGTACTCAAACTCAAAAAATGAAATATTCTAATAATTTGAGTTTCTGGATTTTACATGAGCTATAAATTTAAGAGATCCACAGTACATTTACATTTGAGGCATTTAGCAGACACTTTTATCCAAAGTGACTTACAATTGGGGGTTAGGTGCTTTGCTCAAGGGCACTTCAGTCGTGACCTGCCTGGGGATCGAACTAGCAACCTTCAGGTCACCAGACCAGATCCTTAACCACTAGGCCATATGACCCTTTACCTGTAGCCTTATTAGGCCAACTCATTTATCCACAAAGCACAGAGAGTCTCCATACAAGAATAAAGAAATACAAATGGATGTTCCTTTGAAACAAGCTTTCATAGCATGCTTGTTTGTTTGTTTGTTACAAAACATTCTTCTATACACTTGACACAGTCAACTGTTTAAATGTACACACAGTACAAGCTAAATAAAATAATAAATAAAATGTTTTTACATATTTAGAATAAAGAAGAACAGTAATGTGTAATCAAAAAGATAAACAATTAGCTTTTAAATGAGTAAAATCTAAGACAATCTAATAGAGAGATGAAATACAGATCTTTATTGTTCTTGCTGTTTATTTAAGGCTGATCTTCTATCTTTATACAATTTTAAACAGTAATGGATACTTGAAGGTGAACCCATTAGGGAGCCGCGAGGAAGTCTTCTGGCAGTTCTGCTTTTTTTCCCAGACAAAATCAGAACTGAAGTGCTTGGTGGAACCTTGTGATGTCGCTACAAGTACAGAAGCTTGACTGTTAATGGTCCCTATAGCAACTTATTTATATGCAGTTTTATCTTCTGTGGTCTGCAGTGTACTTTATTTTTGGGAAGTTTAATAAATGTATGTATCACATATGAGCTTCCTGTCATTTTGAAAAAAAAAATTCTACTTTAATTAAATAACTACCGGTAATGCACATAATTTCTTATTGTTTAACATGAGGGACAGTTTCCTTCACTCAGTCCCAAAAGTTTGAGACTCCCTGAACACAGATTCTGACTCAGTAACAGATGATGAGCATATACTGCCATCTTGTGCAAAAATACAGAAGTTCTTTAGATGGAACATTCAATACTGAAAATTAGAAAGTAGTCATGAATTCCTGAAAGGCTTATATTTCTATGCATGTTGAATATGTTTCATACAGAATTTCTTATGTTGTGTTTGTTATATTCACTAATGCACAAGAATATACTCATTCAGGTCCATGTGCCAAAAGACAACATGATCCAAAATAGTCAGACTGTTTTTGTACGGGTTATTTGTTGTTGTTTTGCTTAGTTTTTTTGTTCCACCACCAGCTTGTAAGTCTGCAATGCAGAGTCTGCTGTCTTAGCATTACAAACATATGCTTTAGTCTAGTGTCATAAGAATGGCTTCTTTATGTAGCAGCTTGGTCAAATCTAAAGTCTTATCATTTAGAGTAATAGGTGACAATACTGGTGTTCAGTACTGTTGTCAAAGCATTTCTGACATAATTACTTATAACTGAACATATAAAATAGGTTTGTTTTTGGCTTGTGTGCTAGTTTGATTGAGCACAAAGATTAGATCCATGTCTCTGTAATGCACATCCCAGTGATGTCTTGCTCATGTAAAAAGCAGTCTCAGAAACAGTGTACAGAGAGTCAGTTTTTAATCCAGTTTTACAGCTTCAGACAGCAGCATTATGTCTTCTAAGACAGTTTAAAGATGGACATAAACAATCTGGTGCACAAAATCCTCTACAGAGATGTTTTTAGTCTTTGAATAACCAAAAGATGCATTTGCAGTATTGCAAGAGATAATATAGTAATATAGTCATGGAAAGACTGTAAAGAATGTAATAGTTTACATAAATGAGATACTAAAGATGATATGACAGCATTGAAAAAATACATATACATTGTTTTATCCTGTGATGGAGTCAGGAGCCAAGCTTGACACAGCGAACGTGCCTGTGATTCACTGTAAGGATTGTTTCTTAGGATCATCTGTAAGGTTTGAAAATCTGTCAGAAAAGATGCCCTTTCTAAGCACTTTCTAGGAAAGGTCACTCATTATTTTTTGGATCCACATGTCAGAAGTAAATTGCTGTGATATATGTTTCATTGTTTGGTGTCCTGTAACTCCTTGACTAACATTCCAGCACTTCATCTATTGGCCTGGAAAGGAGAGTCACCAGGGTTATGTAGTCAACACTTAAGAATTAAAAGTTCAGCATAGAATGGAAACAGTGACATATCTTGTTCTGTTGATCACTCTTCTGCCTTTCAGGCAGCTGCCTTGTGATGAAAAAGCAGATTTTAAACCACAAGTATTTCATGTCAGAAAGTAGAGCTGCTTTGGACTTAAATGGTTTTGTTTGTTTTATTGTTGATATCCAAAGTGACAAGAATTTAGCCACTCCAAGAAACATTCATTTATATTTGGTATTGGCACCCTGAAAAATATGAGTTAAAATGGTTATAAGAAATGAACAACTTGATGAATTAGTGTAATCTAAAAAGAAAAGGAAATGAAGTTTTAAATGAAATAGATGCTGAGACATAAGATCCCTCATCAAGAAATAATAAAATCACTTGTACAACATTTATGACCCCAGGATTTAATAGTTAATTAAAGTCCCGTTTTCAAATTAACGAATTAAAATTCTGTAACATCCTATCAGGTTGAAGAATGCATGGCAGGGAAATAAAGAACGTTCCACTGTACAGAATCTCACCAGATCATCCAGGATCTGAGGTCCTCTCATGTGCACCTCTTCTCTTTAGCGCACCCTACATGTGTCCTATGATTAAGGGGATGTATAAGGGGACTGAGATGAGCATATCCAAAACTTGTGTATAGATCTGGATATACATTTTGAATCACTGTCCTGCTGGAAGATCCAATGATGCCATATACGCTAAAAATTTTCCCAGGGCCTTTGGAGTACAAACTGCCTCATAACATTACAGGCTATCCACCACACTAAACTGTGAGAATGTCATCCTTCCTTCTGCACCTAATCACCTTCAATGTTTGTGTAATACAAGTATGATTACAGAACATACTTCCAGGTTTGTATGTTTGTGGATAACTGTTAGGAAATAATTTTTCCTGGCATGTCTTCTGAATAATCTGTTGGTATAGAGGTGCCATTCAAGGTAGACTCTTCCATATTTCTCCAACGTCAATTTTGTTTCCATTTTTTGCCCTTCACAATCCCTCTTGCCATGCGAGGGTGGAATGAGTCATCTTTCAAGCATGTTTTCTTACCATTCCAGTCCATCTGAACATGTTAATTATTGTTATAGTGGTAGATATTCTCATTTTCAGGTGAGTAGCTATTTTAGTCATTCCCTGACTTATGAAGGTCATCACACTTTCCCCTTATTTAAATTGTGTTCCCTTTTCTATGTTCAGTGAATGACTAAGGCAGTTTGACCTGTGCTTCACACACACAGATATATATATATATATATATATATATATATATATATATATATATATATATATATATATATATATATACAATTGAACCTTGAACCAATTAAATGTAATTTTCAGTGATAACACTGATTACAATAATTTTGACTTGAGAATATTTTTTTCTGCCACTTCAAGACTACAATAACATGAATGCCAATGCTCCAGATACACAATCTTCTATGATAGAAGTTTGAGATATGACAGTGTCACTGCTTATAGTCCAGTTTTGTTGTCTTTCACAAGGTGTTGATAGTGAGATTTTAGGCTTTAGAACAGCCATTTACCTCCAGCAAAAGTTCAGCACATAATTCAAACAAAGCATTATGGCATATAAAACTGTTTAGAGTTAGTATTAGTGATTAATGCTATAACTAATGCTAAACAAGATAACTTTTCTTTTCAACAACATAATATAGTTGAGAAAATGCTGGTACGTATCACTTATCCCATTGTACAGAGTGTTTACTGGGGTTGTTTATTGCTGTTTAACTGTGATTATCTCATATTAGTATCTCTTATTCCAGTAGACAGTCTTTATTTAGGTCATTTGTGTTCTAAAGTCTCCTAGTGTACAGACCGTATTTTGACAGTTTATGGAGTAATATCTCCTATTATAATGTGCAGACTGTTCATTGAGGTTTTGTGTGGACTAATATCTGCTATTCTAGTGTAGCTATGATATTCATACATATACATATATGTCTGTGTAAATGTCTGATCTAAAATGAATGAATGAAACACTTATATAGCGCCTTTCAAGATACTCAAGGATGCTTTACAATCAACCACACACACACACCGGCAAGAAGCAACAGCCAGTCGGGCACAGCGTACTCTCAACCGGAAGTGACCGTCCACCTGGAGGACTGCATCGAGCACTAGGGGGATCACCCAGGACAGAGTGCCAACCATATCTGGGCATACATGCCAACCATATCTGGGCATACATACATACATACACATATTCATACACAGACATACACATTCATACGCTCCAGGGTAATTTTTTTTTTTTGAGTATCCAATTCACCTGACTACCATGTTTTTGGACTGGGGAGGAAACTGGAGTGCCCGGAGGAAACCCACGCAGTTACAGGGAGAACATGGAAACTCCGCTCAGATGTTGTGGACTCGAACCCAAGACCTCACCGCTGAGAGGCGAACGTGCTAACCACTAAGCCACCGTGCCGCCCAATAAATAAAATAAAAAATAAAACCTATAAATGCATTGTCAAAAACTTGTGGATGGCACCAAAACTGAGTAATAAAGTGGCAACACTGTCCTACATCAGCATTCTTCCAAAGGAGATTGAGTATCTGGTGCAGCAGCATTTGTGATTTTAATCCAAGTATCAAAACGACTAGAACAGACCTTTTATCCAAAGTAAAATATTTGTTATTGTGGAAAATTCTGAATAAACTCAATGTACAGTATATTTGTACAGTAAAATATTTTACTGATTTCATGACATAATATTTCATATACAAAATTGTGGATAAATCTACTAAAATTAAAAAAATAATATTTTGGGTCAAAATAGCAATTTATTCACAACTAAAACTGTTATTCCAGCATTATCTTCAAAAATATAAAAAGATGTTTCTGAAATACAAAATTCACTGAAATTGCATAGTGTAATTATAAATGAAAACATTAATTTAATCTCTGAAACAAACAACATATAGTAAAAATATTTCAAAGTCAAACAAATATACATTTGATGGTAAAATAGCACAGCAAGTATATATAGTTTAGTGAAACTACATTAACCCAGTTATTTTTAAAATTCTAAAGTTGCCTAAAAATTTGGAACAGAATGGAAAAAATGTTGGGACAGTATAGAACATGCACAGTATTTCTTACATTAACTTTTATTTAATTGCAGACAGTGTAAATCCAATATATTTAGGTTTTGTCTAGTCAATTATAGGCCTGTACCATATTTAAAAAAAAGTTCCAAAAAAGAGAGTAAAGCATTTATTACTTACTGTAACATTGTTACTGTACTGGGACATGCCTGTGCTGTAGTGGGTGAGGCTGAAGAACTCACGACATCAATGGCTTTCACCTATGTGGTGCTTGGGGTGGGGGCCATTTTTTTATTGCTGAGTGCAGGCCAGTTTCTGGGCCTGTTTGCTTTAGTTACTTTGGGCACCATGCTTTAGTTTGTTAGTTCTTAGATTTCATTTGGCCATTTATTGTTTACCATGTTTTCTGGACATGTTCTTATTTATTTATTTATCATTAAACATATTTTGTGCTACATAAACACTGTGTCCTCAGTTTATTTGTCATGGCTTTGAGACAGTTGTGACAACTGTGGGAACTCGTCTTTTTTTTGTTTGTTTGTTTTCTTTTTGTTTTACTGGAGACAGTTTTTTTGTTTTGTTGTTTTGTTTGATTGGCTTGTTTTGCTGCAGGTTTGTTGGCATGGGCCTCCCTTGTTCCTGTGCATGGCCTGATGATTCCATTGGGCTTTGTTTGGTCATTTTCGGTAAGTATAGCTCCATCTGAGGACTTATTGGATCAGTTTTTTCAAGGATCAGCTGCAAGCGGTTGAAGGAGAGTATAAAAGTTATTTTGAAGGCTTCACTATTTTCTATTAGTTCCTCCTCTTTACAAACGTCTTTTAACAAAAGATAATTTTGTTGGAAAGTGCAACTAAGGAGAAGTTGCTTCAGCAACAGCTAGAAGTGGAAAAGCAGCTTGAGTTGTCTAGGCATGAGTTAGAGCACAAGAATTTGAAATTATTGTGGTGAGAGACATAGGAATAAACACTCTACAGTAAAAGATAAATATACATAAATCTACATAAAATCTGCACAAATATTTACATATAAACAAATATACATATGAGCATATGTACAGTGATAGATGTTCCTGTGTAAGAATATCAAGTAAAGTGATTTAGTGACTTAGTAGGACCAGATGTACTAGGTGTGATGGTAAAATGTGTATTGATTAAATATTGCAGTGGGAGTATTATTGTCATTATCCACCCATATTGTTCAGTAACCTGATAGCCTGTGGGTAGAAACTTCATTAGCCGGGTCATTCTTGCATGGATGCTTCAGTACCTCCTGCCTGATGTCAGTAAGGTGAACAATCTTGTGCCGGATGACTGCTGTCCTGCTGGATTTTTTGGATCTTCCTCAAGCAACAAGAATGATAGATGTCCTCTGGTGCAGGGCCGTGAAGAGACCTATGGAGGGGCAGGTGTTCAAAGTCAAAAGGAGGCACATGGAGCATGAATTTGAAACACCATACAGAAACATATCTTACAATATAACCGGTTGATTCATACAGAATGGAAGGTTATAAAAGTTACATATTTTATATTTATGCATATTATATTTAATTTGTGTGTATACAAATGTTATAAACAAGCTCTGATTTGTTTAAATGAGAGGTTGAGAAAATCACAATTCAAATTCTTCTAATTAATTTTTATTGTTGTATTTATACTAATATAGTCCAAAATTATGTGAATAAGGATGTACATTGGCATAGTTTTAGTGAAATAACCTGCCTCATTGCATCTAGAAACATACATGTAGGAAAAACACTGCAACTCACTTGAGAGTAAAACTATACATATAATTATAATATATAATATACATATCAATTATACATCTCTCTGACTTTGCCCATGACAAAAGAAACATATAGAAACAAAAAGAAGCCAAACATACAGGCTGGCAGCCCCCTCAAACCATGGGGAGCTTGGTTGGTAAAACAGTTCAAGAGTGTGTGAGATTGGGGAAGTAGACTCCACTCTCTCTTCTGAATGTTTTCGTTTCTCTGCCCATTATTTAATATCCCCTTAATCTTTTTTTGCATAATTGCTGATTGGTTCATGGATTTTCCTTTGGTGCTGTTGGTGCTTCAGATTGAAGAAATAGATTGAGAGAGCCAGTTATGGAGAAGAGGTTTGCTTTTGGTACATTTTACCCCAGAATCTGAAACCCTTTACCCTATTCCTCTCTGGGTTAGCTTCAAGGCAGATTGGAGAGGCTGACAGCACGCTGTGTCCTTTGTTAGCGGCTTTAACTTACAAATCGGATTCCAAAAAAGTTGGGACACTAAACAAATTGTGAATAAAAACTGAATGCAATGATGTGGAGATGACAAATGTCAATATTTTA
>BRDA01061034.1:2663-23495 GCA_036984385.1 Crenuchus spilurus | reverse complement strand
ACTTTTGATCTGTCATCTATCTTCTATTACAAATAAAATATTGACATTTGCCATCTCCACATCATTGCATTCAGTTTTTATTCACAATTTGTTTAAGTGTCCCAACTTTTTTGGAATCCGGTTTGTAAATACAGATATTCAGAGCTCAAGATAGATAGACATACAGATACTGGCATTGCATTTAATCTTATCTGTGTATACAAGCGTGCACTCATGTTAACCATATGCACATATACACACACATATGAATGCATGCATGCACACATTCAAAGCTCACACACTCAGATACATATTAAACACATGCATACAAATGTACACCCAAAACAAACAAACATGCACACGTACACAGACAGAGCTCAAAGACTGACGTCCCATCAGAGGACAACACAGATCACTCATTTCAGTAAGAAATCTACAGAAGTACAACACACAAGCCCTGAAACGTTAGCTTTTCACAGCCCCAGTTTCTCAAATATCACAAATTTCACAGGTTTGACATGAAAACTGCTGGAGCTCACAGTACTTGTTCATGTTTCAAACATGTTAAACCACATTAAATAGAGTGTATTAAATGTGTATTTCTATAAAGCCTTGCAGAGCAAATATTAACATTGAGTGCAGTGTCAGCTAAACAAGAGTTTTACTAAAATGTATCTTAAATAGCTTTTCTTAAGCACATGATGGCAATCAGCCAACTATGATCAACAAAACAGCACACAATGTCCTGGCCAGTGCAGATAAATCTCACCAGTCCAAGAGTATAGAGTCAATCCAGCAGTACAGAAAAGCCATTAGCGGTTGGTGAAGATCCCTCTAATGAAGCCTAGTTGTAACAATGTAGCATCAAGTTTTGGCAAAGTACAGGTCACTCTACATGTGCACTATTTCAGTTTAGCAATAATAGTTTCTTGTGCACCCTCATTGTTGTGTATTTGACCTGGCCTTGTTACATGAATACAAAAATATAAATAACATCCCCACACTGCACATCATAGCAAGTGGTCTATTTCAAGGGAAAGGTTCGTTTTATGTTCTGTGACATGAATGATTTAGTAGCTGTGGATTTAGCCAAGACCTGTATGAAATACTGCAATGATTAATCAAATATGCATAATTTAATGAAATATTAAGAATAATTATTATTTATTTAAAACAAGTGCTCTACCATGTTCATAGAATCCTCATAGTCATTCTGACAGACTGTAATACTTTACAGGAAGTGTAGAGGGCAATATACCAGCTTGATAGTAGCCACAAAACAACACATGTAGGTGGAGCTATAAATGAATACATTTGTGGGTGGAGCTAATAAAGAACATGTTTGTGGGTGGTTCATGCTTTTTGAACAATGCAAAAAATAGGGCAGCCAATCAGAACATTTCAGAACTCAACACAAGTTCATTTACATACACTAGTCTTATAGGTAACAACAGCCTCCAAACTTCTAAATGATAAAGTGAGGTTAGTAAAGATCATGTAAACATGAATATTGATTTAAGTATAAGTGCATACATTTCCATTCCATTCAGTAGTGAATATGCAACATTTTGTGACTTCATGACATTCAATTGCAATTGTTATCAACATGTTTTGAATGGTACATCTTTTTGAGTTTATTTGAGAGTCACTGCTCCAGATGTAGAACCCTTAAAGAGCCCTAAGTCCTCACGCTCTGTGAGCTAAACCCCAGAGAGAGAACGGAGGATGACTCACGGAGTGTTTTATCTTCTCTGTGTGTGTCGAGGCCGCTCCATGCTGGCTTTGCTCGTGATGAATGCCAAGCAGCCTCGGGGGCCTTTGAAGTCATAAGTCCGCATTGATCTGCAGAGCTGTCCATCATCCAGACCTGCAGATTACTGTCCACTACCAACAACAACAGCAACAACAGCAGCTAACTGGCTTTCTGTAACAGCCTGAAGGCTGAGTTGCTTTATTTGGTCATTCTGGCCTTTGGAGTAATCTTTCATAGCCAAGGTCAGGAAGGCACGCCCATAATCATAAACAAAGATAAATCAGGTAAACATTAAATATGTTTACACACATACAGTGTTCTGACCAAGTCAAAGGCTTTATAAAACCTTAATTAAGGCCCTGTCCATTTATATATCTGTTTTCATTCACTCCAGCATAGCCTGACTTTATACAGTCAACATCCCTCTAGATGAAACACCAAAGATTGTCCACATATGAGTTTATCATTCTTTTAAACTCTTGCTCTGTTTTGTCAGTTTTTCAATTTTTTTACACACAACCACAAATCAAAAAAGCTGGGACGGTGTTTCTTACATTTACTTTGATTTTTATCTTGTGTCAGACTATGTAAACCCTAAATGTTTCTTGTTTTGTCTCATCAACTTCATTTAATTTGTTAATATACATTTTGCATGCATTGTCTTGTTAAAGGCAGCATATGTTGCTTTAAAATCTCAGTGTACCTTTCAGAGTGTAAATGAGCTTTGCCATGAGTACAGCAGTACGGTAGCTTAGTGGTTAGCACGTTCACCTATTAATGCTGAGGTCTTGGGTTCAAGTACCCCCCATCAGGGTGGAGTTTCCATGTTCTCCTCGTGTCTGTGTTGGTTTCCTCCAAGCACTCCGGTTTCCTCACACAGTCTAGAACTGATATCTTTGCTTCTCAGAGACCTTTTATGGATACTGCCTTTGTTTCAAATCATGATTACAATCACCTGTTGTTGTCACGTGTTTGAAATCACATCATTATTGAGTTTTATATGTAATTACTAGTCTACATGACAACCGTCCCAACTTTGGAATGATTTGCAGGCCTGTAATGGAGCAGTGGATTTATATTAATAAATTAAATGAAGATGAACAAACAAAACATGAACTATATTGGCTTCATATAGTCAGCAATAAAATAAAGGCCAAAGGAAATGTATGAAATACTTCATAATTTCTCTGATTTGAGGATGTACAACATACATAATTTCCCATACCATATTTAGTATCTTTCTTTTAGCACAGTATCACTTATGACCTAACAATTATTTTATACTTTATAAAATGCTGTCATGCCCCCAGTCGTGGCTGCTCTGTGTCACCGCTTTCCTGCGTCATGTCCACACCCCCTGTCACATTATCAGATTGTTCTCACCTGCCTTTTGTTTCAGTGTGATCATGTTGTGTATAAAACACTCCCTTGTGTACTGTCTTGTCACTCACTGAATGTAAATTCTTGGGAAGTTTAGTGTGTTTGTGTTTGGTGCCCTCGTGCACTGTGAATAAAACGTGTGTTTTGTACAGTTCTTGTGTCTCCTGGCTCCCATTGTTTACAGAATGAGCAACCCACAACTGAGAGAGAGCTGCACAAGGAGCAAGTCAGTGTGGCTAAGGATGCGGATTCACCGCAGTAGTTGGTGGGTAAGTGAGGTCATCAACCTCATCAGGCAAAACCTGTCCCACTTTCCCGTGGAGTTTCTGGACTCCTTACAGTCATATTGCACTCGTGACTGGTAAGACCCGTTCTCTCTCCCCAGACGGGAGATTTTCTTGAGCGGGGGCTGTGAAAGTGAGCAGGACGATGTGGGCTCAGGCAGAGAAGGCAACTGAGCCCAGGAGGAAGCAGCAAAAGAGGGGCTTTCTCTCTGCATAGGGTGGCTCACTCTTGCACATGTGGAGGACAAGGACACTGGAAGTGGAGAAGATTGTAAAGCCGAGAGGAAGTGCGCAGCAGGCAGCCGTGGTGCTGGAGCTCAGCGTGGTGGAGAACGCTGAAGCCGCTTCAGCAAAGGAGCATGCAGTGGCGGCTGTGGAAGAGCCAGCCACCAAACCCTCAGCCATGCCAGTCCCGACATCCATGCCCCCTGCTCCGTGTGCTGAGGTGGCCACACCCCCTGCATGACCAACAAAGTCTGCTTTGGACCCACTTGTATTGAGACTCTGTGTTCCTTACGGCACTGGACGTCACCTTCTTTTTCTTCTTCTTTCCTTGCGGTTTATGTCCCGCTTGGTATAAGGATACAAGGAAGCTTTATTGTCATTCGCATCACATGTAGTACATGAGGTGGAATGAAATTGCATTCCCAATGTCCCAGTTTTACCCAGTGTAGCAGCTTGATATAAATATAGATTCAATAAAGTATTTGTGGGTATATACAGATAAAATAGATTTTACATGTAAATATAGACTGTACACTATGCATAGCAGTATGTCATCAGCAGCAATTTGGACTGTAAAATGTCCACAGTATTGAGCATGGCATGGGGAGATTAGCAGCTTGGTGATTGGTGAGATTAGAGATTGGTGCAGGGTCCACTGGACGTCACCATGTGAACATTAAAAATTTTCATGCAGAGACATTTGGGGTGGGCTGTGCCCTTTTTGGTTTAGTTTAGTTTGGGTTTGGTTTGGGGTTTTAGGATTGTGTTCACTGTGATTCACTGTGTATGTGTCCATGGTCTTGTGCTAGTGTCCTATGTCTATGTATGAATTTTTTGAAGTTGGTTGTTCTGTTTGTCTTTTCTCTCTGTCTTTGTGTTTCTGTTCTCACCTGCCTTTTGTTTCAGTGTGATCATGTGTATAAAACCCTCTCTTGTGTACTGTGTCTTGTCGCTCATTGAATGTAAATCCTTGTGAAGTTTAGTGTGTTTGTGTTTGGTGCCCTTGTTCACTGGGAATAAAACAAGTGTTTTGTACATTTCTCATGTCTCCTGGCTCCCGTTGTTTACAAATACACACTTTATCAATGCTAGACCCAAAAACTCCACAAAACCTCAGATTTGAAAATGATGCTTCAAAACATACATGTTCAATGAAACATTTTAAGGATTCAAAATGCTAACACAGGTTGTAAATATGAAAATGTAGTGGGAGTATTGATCAAATAAAGCTTTAAACAATTAAAAATGAACAATTATTAAAAAAAGTTCCTTTTTTGTCCATATGGTGGCAGTGTTGGCAGGTCCCACTAGTCAGTCTCACTATAGAGATATGATTTTTATGTCAAATTCTAAATCATTGTATCTCTACTTGTTTTATGACCATCTAATAAAATTTGGTTGGAAGTTGATAATGATCAACGTGATACAACATTTTTATACTGTGACACCTTAAACCAGACATGTGATATGATGACTGCAATGCAACATTTTTAGAAAGTGTTACCTTGTTCAAACGGGAGCAGTCGTGGCCTGGTGGTTAGACTTCTGGTCTTGTGACCGGAAGTTTGTCGGTTTGATCCCCAGGCAGGTCATTGCTGAAGTACCCTTGAAGTAACCCCCAAACTGCTCCCCGGGTACCATGGATAGGGTTGCCCACTGCTTCAGGCACATGTTCTTACAGCCTAGTGTGTTCACTAATGTGTGTGCAATCACACTGGCAAAAGTTAAATCTAATCAAAAGGTTTTTCAATGAAACACAAAAGATAAAATTTTGTCAAGTAATGAACATTTGCTCCTCAATTTAAAAAAAATCCAAACACAGATATAGGTATGTCCAGTTTTGGAAAAAACAGAAGGAACACATTCATTGTCTCATTCAAGAATTGATACTTTATAATGAGGCTTTGGTAGATGTTTTTGGAGTGCTAATTAAACAGAGTGGGTCCATACCAGTTTGTCCAAAAGTACAAGATGCTGAGACATAAATACAATAAGCCAATCACGTAGTTGTTGCTATGGCAACTTGTGAAACAGCTGTGATTTGGAAAATTTGCAAAAATTGAACAGACAAATTAATGTAATGTTAAAAAACATAAATTGCATTCCATAAAGGCCTTTAGACTAAAAAAACACATCTGTAAACATTTACTGCTGTTGTAAAGGGTGGGAATCACCTGAGGCACCACAGTACAATATTATTGTGATACTTTTTTTGAAGGAGATCCAAGATGGCGCCAGTGTGTGTGGCCGGCTATCTATCGCTCCGTGTTCTGATTGTTTATATATCATTTATGTTCTTGGTTGTACAAGTTGCAAACTCGCTTTATGTGTATGATCGCCAAACTTTGTTAAATCTGCGTCATACTATGAATACCTATCAGGAGTCTAATTATGATGGGCAGAAACACTTCTTTCCGCCTTTCTCTGATATACCGGCTCACCTGCGCTGTGTGCCAGTTTCACCTCAACGCCGCCGTGGGAGACGCCGCCGGGGGGAGACGCCGCCGGGGGGAGACGCAGCAGAAGGCTGGTGAGACTCAAGGCCGATTTTTCCCGTTCTGCGAGCTTGATGGGCATGGTGGACTGCATAGGGGCGATTTCACCATTAGAATGCCGCTCTATTTCGTGGCGCACCTGGGATGCGATTAACTCCAGCCTTATTTTGGTGGTTGGTTCGACGAAGGGCGACAGATTCGTCCTCCCTATTGTCAACTCGTCAGGCGTGGAGTTAACCTACACAACCTGGAACCCTTGGTCTACGCTACACAGACGGCTAATGTTTCGGAGATTTCTGGCGGCAGGATAGCCCTTGTGAATGCTAGATCGCTAGCTAACAAGACTTTTATTCTAAGGGATTTCTTTACGTCGCATGAACTGGACTTTCTCTGTATTACAGAAACTTGGCTGTCTGTAGGTGAGTCCAACGCTATGTGTGAACTGTTACCTCCAGAATGTGTGTTTTTTAACTCTCTGCGGACAACTGGTCGTGGGGGCGGCAAAGCTACGATCTACAAAAACAAGTTCAACTGTAAACAGCTCATTCCAGTGGTGCATTACTCCAGTTTTGAACTGAATGTTTGAGCTTGGCACCACTCATCCACTGCTATGTGCCATCATTTACAGACCACCTAAATACAACAGTCATTTTATAGGTAAACTGAGTGACTTTTTGACTGCGATTTTTAAATTCTTGGTGATTTTAATATTCATGTTTGCTGCCCGGATAAGCCAATGTCTAAAGACTTCTTAACCCTCATTGACTCTCTTAACTTTGTGCAGTGTGTAACTGGCCCCACCCAGGAATGTGGGCACACTCTGGACTTGGTTCTAGTATCTGGGTTCTCTGTTTCTAATTTAGAGATTTGCCCTGCTACGTTTTCTGACCATATGCCTGTTACTTTTGAAATATCACTGCCTTGTCATATGGATAAACAGTGTGCTCCTGTGCAGCATTATAGGGTTATAAATTCTTCCACTGCTGCTAAACTCTTCACTGTGTTCACCATGAGTCCTTCAGATAATTCATGTCTTACTGCTGATGTTGAGACCCTTACATCTAGTTTTAATTCTAAATGTGAGTCTATATTAGATACTGTGGCCCCAATTAAAATAAGATGTCCCAAACCCAGTACTGAACCCTGGCTGAATGATGCCACATGTGCTGCTAGACGGGAGTGCAGAAAAGCAGAACAAAAGTGGAAAAATGACAAGCTTGAAGTATCTTTTCAAATGTTAAAAGACTCATGGCGTTCTTATCAGAAAACAGTGAAAGCTGCAAAATCAAATTATTTCTCTGATATAATTGTGGCTAATAGCAACAAAACTCGTGTACTGTTTGACACATTGAATAAGGTTCTTAATGCTCCACATGCAGCCTATCTGCAGGCTTCTGTGGAATTGTGCGATAAGTTTCTGCATTTTTTTATAGCTAAGTTTGAGAGCATTAGGGCCCTTATTAGTCCTCCTCTGTCTGACACACATTATGATTACACCCTCTGCTGTTTTTGATAACTTTGAGCCTGTCAGTCTGCCTTTAGTAGAACAAATTATTGGTCATATGAAGCCCTCTGGATTACCGAATGACTCACTTCCTCCTCATCTGTTTAAAGAAATATTTTCGATTTTAGCTACAGATGTGCTCAATATTATAAACAGCAGTTTGGTAAATGGTGTGGTACCTGATAGTTTTAAACATGCTGTGGTACAACCACTTATCAAGAAGCCTGGTCTGGACACTTCTATCCTCTCAAATTTTAGGCCTATTTCGAGACTTCCTTTTATTTCCAAAATTTTAGAAAAGATTGTTTACCAGCAGCTGACAGTGTTTTTTAAAAAAAAAACAAGATTCTTGAACAATTCCAGTCTGGGTTTAAATCATTGCATAGCACGGAGACAGCTCTAATTAGAGTTCTTAATGATGTATTTCTAGCCACAGATAAAGGCCAAAGTGTGATACTCATTTTGCTTGACTTAACCGCAGCCTTTGATACAGTGGACCATAAAATTCTTTCTCGGCTACACAACTGCGCGAGTATTCAGGGCTGTGTCCTTGAGTGGTTTAAGTGCTATCTGACACGAAGAAGTTTCTGTGTGCATGTGGGGGCCTTTGAGTCTTCTGTAGCCCCTCTCACATGTGGAGTGGCCCAGGGTTCCATTATTGGGCCTCTCCTTTTTTCACTATATCTCCTCCCTCTTGGGTCAATACTTAGAAGGCATGGTGTCTCTTTTCATTTTTATGCGGATGACACCCAAATTTATATGCCACTCAAACGACAAAATATGCACTCTTTAAAACAAACTTTTACAGTGTGTTGAGGAAATTAGGGCGTGGATGTCTTTTAACTTTCTGCATTTTAATGAAAAGAAAATGGAGATAATTGTGTTTGGTCAAAGCGACACTGCTGTTAATGAGGGTGAATTGGGTGCCTTGACACAATATTTGAAACCCTCTGTAACAAATCTTGGTGTGAAGTTTGACAGCAATCTAAGGTTTGATACTCAGATTAGTGCTGTTGTTAAGGCAAGTTTCTTTCAAATTAGACAGCTAGCCAGAATTAAATCAGTCATCCCTCGTCATCTTTTTGAGATTTTAATTCATGCTTTTATTACAAATTGCTTAGACTACTGTAATGCACTTTACTTTGGTCTTGACCAGAAGTCCGTTGCGAGGCTACAGCTTGTGCAAAACGCTGCTGCACGACTCTTAACATGTACAAAAAAGCAAGAGCACATCACTCCATTTTTAAAGTCACTGCATTGGCTTCTGGTTCACCTACGCATTCAGTTCTCTTCATGGTCTTGCCCCCCAGTATCTGTCTGACCTACTACAACCCTATAACCCAACTCGTTCGCTTAGGTCTACAGATCAGTGATTTCTTGCGATTCCGAGGACAGTGAGAAAATGCAGAGGTGATCGTTCTTTTTCGGTAGCAGGACCTAAATTGTGGAATGGCCTTCCCTTGTACATTAGGCAGATTGAGTCTTTCCCTGTTTTTAAGTCTCGTTTAAAAACACATTTTTTCTCATTGGCTTTTAATTCAGTTTAATAATTTTTATTGTTTTAATTCTTTTTAATTCAGATTGTTATTTATGTTTTTATTTGTTTAATCTGTGTTTGTCCTATTCTTTTAGTATGTGTACAGCACTTTGGTTAACACTTGTTGTTGTTTTAAAGTGCTATATAAATAAAGTGGATTGGATTGGATTACTTGAGTGACAGTGTTTTACTATTGCACATTTACTAGTACTACTACTAGTACTATTAGGACTCCAATGTCTGGTGCATCACAATGTCAGCATAATGGTGAAAATGATGTAGGTTGCGTTGTTAATTATGGTAGCTAATGATGCTAGATTCATTACACAGAGTTTGAAAAGGATGTGCAGTGCTGATTTGATTCCCTGAGGATTGTTAAAACACCACCTTTGCTCAAGAAGAGAGGAAGAGAGGAGACCTGGTAGACGGGTAGTTGACCTGTGCTCAGCTCAGGCTAATCATTTTACACATCCAGCACTAAAGCTGAAGCTGTTTCAGGAGATCACATTAACAGGATCAAAGCAAGAGCATTTTAATCTGTTCATGAACTGTATGAGATATCTGGGGCACGTTTTCTCCAGAAGGGGCAGTAGTGAGTCAATCAGTGCAAATTCTAATGCTAAGCAGGTGCAGAAAGTGAGGGAAATCAGATAAAAGGTGGAAATAGCTGCAGACTGATGTGTGAGTGTTGCTACTGGAAGTGTTTGACATTAGCATTGTGATGTAAATCCACCTTTTCCAATCTTTAATATGCAGCGTGGGTGGCATGTTTGGTGATTAAATTGAACCCTTGGTGCCGAACCCTCCACCCCCCTCCCCCAAACAGACACACACACACACACACTCATTGTGACCTCACATTCATTCTGAAAGGAATACATCGAATAAACCCACCAGGCTACAGAAACTGCCAATAAAAAACTAAAATCTGAAATAAATCTTAATTAAATCTGTTTTCTGATTGAACCCCTAAAATCTTCTTTTACATCTGCTGCAGCCTTTTCAGCAGATCAGTACAGATGACAAGAGGTTGATTATGAAGTCCTCAGTCAAAGCTGCACATCCAGAGCCCAAGTATCACCATGCTGAATCTAAAGAAGATTTATTTAATCCACAAAAAGTGGTGCTTCATTTCAGTATACTGCTACCCTCTATTTCCTGGGAACTGTGAACTTCACACCCTTTGCAGAAGAACAAGGTGTAGTTTGTTCTGCATGTAGCTTTCAGTGACTAGCCAAAAATTTGAATTGAATATTGATACCTAGTATTACAACCCAAACAAACACTGTACATTACAGTAGAATAAAATAGTGTTAAAGTAGCCTATACTATAGCCTATACACTTTTATACTATGAGATACTAGTCCATAAGCATCGTCAATAAACCTTTTATACATTAGAATAAGAAAAAAATCCACTAATTAAGAGGTAGCCATAATTTTTATGGATAGAATTTCTCGGCGTAGCCAAGTGGTGGAAGCTGTCCAGTTTGGTGACCTCAGGATTCCATGTCTGCTTTTTGCAGATGATGTCGTCCTGCTGGCTTCATCAGAACAGGACATCCAGCTCTCACTGGACCAGTTTGCAGCTGAGTGTGAAGCAGTCGGGATGAGAATCAGTACCTCCAAATCCGAGACTATGGTACTCAGCCGGAAAAAGGTGGATTGATCTCTCCAGGTTGGGAGGGTGTCCTTGCCTCAAGTGGAGAAGTTAAAGTATCTCGGGGTCTTGTTCACGAGTAAGGGTAAGAGGGAGCAGGAGATCGACAGACGGATTTGTTCAGCATCCACAGTGATGCGGGATCTGTACCGGTCTGTTTTAGTGAAGAGAGTTGAGTCAGAAGGCAAAGCTCTCTGTTTACCGGTCGGTTTATGTTCCAACCCTCACCTATGGTCATGAGCTTTGGGTAATGACCGAAAGAACGAGATCGTGAATACAGGAGGCCGAAATGAGCTTCCTTCGTAAGGTGGCGGGGCTCTCTCTTAGAGATAGGGTGAAGAGTTCAGACATCCGAGAAGGGCTCAGAGTAGAGCCGCTGCTCCTCCACGTTGAGAGGAGCCAGTTGAGGTGGTTCGGGCACCTGGTAAGGATGCCTCTTGCGCGCCTCCCAGGTGAGGTGTTTCGGGCATGTCCAGTTGTGAGGAGACCCCAGGGAAGACCTAGGACACGCTGGAGAGATTATATCTCTCAGCTGGCCTGGGAACGCCTTGGAACCCTCCCATATGAGCTGGAAGAGGTGGCTGGGGAGAGGGACGTCTGGTCTTCTTTGCTTGGGTTGTTACCCCCGCGACCCGGACAACAGAAAAGCGGAAGATGATGGATGGATGGATAATTAAGAGGTATTGTTCCATAAATAACTTCTGTAAACACCAGAATAGGAGATATTAGTCCATACATAACCTAAATGAATACTACGTACACTAGAATATTAGTCTTTAACACCCCTACTACACACTCTATACACTACTGTAGAATTACTAGTTCATAAACAACTTCAATGAACAGTGTATGCACTGACATGTGACACGGCTTATTATGTACCCATCAAATCCCCAAGCCCCAAAAGTAAAAAGAGCCCACCAAAATGGAGTTAAAGAAACACCCTTTAATTATAAACTGACTACGCCACCTGAGGAGTTTCAGCCCAGGAAATAAGGACCAGAAAATATAAAGCAACCCAGGCTCATTTGTTGGGACAGAGACTCATTTCACAATCAATTTATTTTCAAAAAGACTTTTATTTCACAATTCAAACATTGACCTAAACACTAAAAATGCTTAGCTGCAGCTATAAGATTAAGACACCAACATTCATTAAAAAAGATCAATAAGAATTCTTATATGCTAAATGACAGAGAAGCTAGCATTAAGCTATTAGCTAGCTGCCACCACAATTAAAGAAAATAAGAAATCTTAACAGAAGTATTTAACCAAAAGCAAATAAAAAGAAGCGGTAATTAGAAACACAAACAACAAAATTACACAAATCAATAAACAAAACAAAACAAAAACAATAAAGCCCACTAGGCATTTAAAGAAACCAAACCCAAACGAATAATTACAAATAAAGCAAACAAAAGGACAGCAAATGGGGCCTACAGCCCAAAGCAAATAAGGCCTGCCCTTTAAAAGCGGATGAAGAAACAGCCAGAGGAAATTAAGAATAAAAAAATACAAATTATAAACTAACAAACTAAACTAAACTGAAAATACTAACAAAAATATAATCTACCGAATTTCAAAAGATAAAAATGAAAAACTTAACACAACAGTAGAAAAACGATAATCTAATATTACAACAAAAAAAAAAAAATGCAAATATCACAAAGTAAATTAATGACTTCTGGGCGACGAAACCAAGGAAAGAAATTACCAATAAACAAAGAAATAAACCAAAAAACTATTTAACAACCACCTAAGGTGGTAGTCATCTAATAGCAGTAGCTTCACAGCCAAATATGCAGCTTCACCAAATCGTGGAGAAAAAAACATCAACACAGGCCAGCAGCTATAGGGATATTAACCCCATTTAAACAGAGCTTAGTTAGTCTGCACTAGCGCTTTGAGGCGCAACAAGCGATACAGTAGAGGGAGCAGTGGGCAGCTTGACTGTCTCTAATGAAATAATTCAAATATAAGTACAAATGTAGCATTAAAACATGCCTTATAAAGCAAGGGAGCAACATGCCTACCTGGAGTAAAGCTGCGACATAGCAAAGGTGCAAAGCAGCAGAGCAGCACAGATGCAAAGCAGAGAAGGAATGAAGGCCTTGGACCACACGGCACAACACTAACACTAATGCTATCAAGTATAAAATCACCCAGTTAGTGCACACATTATAAACACACACACACACACACACACACACACACACACACACACACACAAATAGAAGGTGCCAACACCCCTGGCCCTACCTGTACTGTTTAAAACACAAAAATCACTGCAGTTGTGCCTCAATCCACCACGCCAAACCACAGGCCAAGCCAACAGGCAGGTCACACTCACTGGAAGGAGGGGAGGAGCCCCACAGGGTCACTGACTAAGCCCTCCTACACCCCCTTTTTATAGGGCTAAAGTGACCATCCCACAATTAGCCCATGTTATTACCCTACCATGACTATATAAAAAAACACCATCTGCCACACACATATTTCAGTAACCACCATTAACTACAGTATGAGATATTCGTTTTTAAAAAGTTTCAGTGAACACTGTTAAACACTGCAATTTAGACAGTTGTGCTGTCATGTTAATGACTTAAACTCACTCTTTTTGTGCTTGGTCAGTTGCAGGGCAGTTGCAGGGGTGAGTGCACTGATTTAATTAAAAGCTTGACTGGTGATGGACAAATTCAGCTTTTGGCTCCTCACAGTGTGCCCCAGCTTGACCCAAAGTATTGTGAAAAACAGCATCATAATGAATAGCCCATCTTCCTTTCTGCATGGCAATCTGTCAACATGCCGCGGTCTGCTTCCCATTAGTTTTTCCCCTATGAAGTTATTGATTTCTGAGAGGACTCTGAAATGGCTTCTTCTAATGTATGCAGACACTGTATTATTGCTTATTTCCAGCTTTGATGTATACCAACTACAGACAATGATAATAAAAAAACATGACATTAGTGTCCCTCTAACATTTCCACACATTGTCATGAAATGCCTTGAAGTTTCAATCTACTATCACCATCATCTACCACATCAGAGTCTACGAGGAGGAGATAAAAAACTTCTTCAAATTTTTCTACTTTGTTTGACAATTTAATGAAAAAAAATATGAATTATGTTGAGTTCGCACTGAGATTCTTGTCTTTAGGAAATAAATCTGAGCATAGTGTGATACTTTAGCAAGCACTGAACTAAAACTCAAGAAGAGACATGAGATTACTGTGTGGTCTTTACATCAGTAGAATCTTAGAAAATGTTCAGGAGATCTTTTGGCTTTTTTGTGTTTTTACATCAGTTCCTCTTTTGCAGTCTTTTAAAATATAAAACTAGCTGAAGAATTGTTATTTTGCATATTTGAATATTTGGATTTTCAGTTATAATTCTGAAATCTATAAATGATATTTATGAATATAAATCTTAACTGCAAGACATAATATCTCAAGTGCAAAGGCCTTTACTTGTTTTGAGTCATTTTACTCAAATTTACTTCAGTTAAAAACATTAATTACTCAAATGAGTACAATTATCTGTCAACAAAGTGACGTAATTTTGCTGAATAATATGACTTAAACCAAGTAAAAAATGTCTAATTATGAATCAAATTGTCTTATAATAAGCTATGATATCCTCAAGAAAGAGAAATGTTATATTATTGTTATTATTTATTTATTGTTGTGTATGAAATGTAATAACTAGATAGTAATATGTGAAGTTATTACCATTTTGTGATAGCTTTTGTATCCATGGCTATTTCCCTAGCAGACTGTGAGCTTCCTTATGGGAGAACTGTTTGTCTTTGATGATGAGAGATAAATGTGACTGCTCTTCAACATGATCTGTAGTTACAGACTGACTGTTCTCAAAGGATTTCTCAGCCATCTGCAGCCCAAGCCAAAACGCCCAGCTGTACCATTAATGCACCTCTGGCTCATACAGCCACATACTGTAAATAGAAGGTAATTCACAGTGTCTGTTTCTTGTATTCACATTCAGGCAGACTGCCCACACAGCAAGATCACAGCTATACAGTCCAGTGCAAAAACTTAATTTATTTATTTTTCTAAAAAATAAATTTTACCCACGATTTTCTCAGCAATGTAATTTAGTGGCAAATCAACTTTCCCTATCACTATCACTTGCAATGTCCCTGACTCTCCTGGGAGGAGGCAGACAAGCACAAGCCTTCTCCGATACCAGTGACATCAAGCCCCTTTTTTTCCGAACTGCCGCCTTTTTTACGAACTGCCACCAGGCAGCTAGCGTACTCGGAGGAAAGCACAGATCCCCAATTCTGTTGAATCAACCGGCAGACAGTCAGTCAACATTGCTTATAGTGCTAGAGAGAGTGTGCCATCTTGCCCTCCTGAAGAGAGAGCACTTCCAATTCTGCTCTTTCAAGGCCCGACTGTCGATGGCACTCTAAACACAGCACGATCAGGAAACGAACTCACGATCCTTAGATCATAGTGGCAGCGTCTTAGTCCACTGAGCCACTTGGGGCCCCCTTTACCTGATTTTCTCAGTGAAAATAAGTAAGACATACTGTACATATGACTCTGCTGGAAATACAAATATTTTTTACACGTTATATATTTAATAAAGAGTCAGGCAACATTAAAAGAGCTTGTTATTTGTAAATTATTTTAACTGTTTCACATTACTGTATTTGTATTTTAGACATTTAGCTTTTTTAGCCGAAACATGCAGTTCTCATTAAGCATATTGTAAGGTGATTGGAGGAATGAAGCCAGGAAGTGCAGACAAATGCGTTAAAAAAGTTTTTACTAATCCAAGAGAAGATTCAAGAATGTAGTCAAACAATCCAAGGTCAAACACACTAGAGGCCGAAGGAACAAGATCAGGAGGGAAAATATCAATGTGTAGTCAAATAAACATGTAGAGGTCAATAAACAATATGCAATATGGAGATACAAAAGTCAAGGACAGAATCAAAATTAAAACCCACGAAATGGCTCAAATCACAGATTTCACACAAAGACATGAAAATCATTCGGTTTGCTCTTAGCCATAAACAATACTTCGCAGAGCAGGACTGGAATGAGAGTGTCTTTATATGGAGTCCTGGCTGAAATCAGGTGCATACAATTAGTACTCCACAAAGTGAGATTTCTGAGTCTGTCTCTGATAGGCTGAGCACTCTGAACTCATTTGGCACTCCTTTGAGTAACAGTCCTGAGGAGGCTCTGTGCTGACAGAAGATGTGACAATGTATTTGATACAGAAAGAGAGACATTTACTGGCTATAGGTATTACCCAAAATATATGCATAATGTTGAAAACTCAACATGTTCATCTGTGTAACTTCAGACAACTGAACCATGATTGCATAACTGTATAAGCCACAAATATTATGTTTCAGTGCCATAAGCAAGACAGGACCATTTTATTTCTATACAAATCTATTTCTTCATACCTAACAGCAATTCAATGTGCAATGTGTAGACTAAACTAAAAGTTAACCAGTAATTAAAGATTTTTGCTGGACTGAGTTGATTCATTCTGATTATAGATTAAGACAGAGGTATTTTCTGTACTCTGCGTTATAGCTTTGAAACAACAGATTGGGTTGTAATGAATGTATTTGAAGTTGTATTGACTCAACACTCAATCCTGACTCCAGACATTTACATTTATTTGACTATTTAAAACATTGTGGAAAACTGAATGCACTGAAACTTTAAAATACACTATTTTATCTTATTTGGAACATATTTTTGGACCTTTATGGAAATGTGTCACACCCCTTGCTCCCGCCTACCCATCTGTTCCTCTTGTGCTCATCGACTATGTTTTACACTTCTCTCTCTCTCTCCGTGGCTCACTTGCTTTCTATTGGTTCACTTGGAATCCCTTCAGCTCTGCCTACAGTTCCCATCAGTCCCCACTCTCTTGGCTTCCCTCCAGATACTCAACCCAGGGTTCCAGCAACACTTCCCAGAATCTAAGTCACATCTGTTCTAAGTCATGTCACTCACTCTCTCTCACCACACCTGTTAGTCATTTCCCTCATCAGTCTTTCCAGTACATTTCCCACGCTTCTTCCTTTACTCCCTGCTCATCTTTGATAGTGCTTCTGCACTCTGCATGCAGCCTCCTTCTATTCTCAGGTCATTTTGATCCTTTCTTCTTTTTTGCTATCTTGATAATCCTTACCTTATCTTGCTAAGAGTTATTTTGACTTTTATTTTTCCTGTTTCTGAGTTTTGCCATTGCTTGCTGTACAGCCATTGTCTGCTGTACATCGTTGTAAGCTGTATAGCCATTGTTGGTAATTTTGATCTCCACATCATGATATAAATAAAGACTTGTTTATTTTTACCTGCAGTCATCTTTAATGCTCCTTAGGCCTGACATGACAAAATTATTACATTTTTTTTATCTTGCTGGACAAAATGTATGGTTTTATTCTGACAGAGTAGGATGGAATAACAGTTTTTGGCAGTAACTATATGTATATACACTCACAGGCCACATCATTAAGTCCACATATCTTGTGTCTACACTCATTATCTATTTTAGCTCCACTGAGCATACAGGTGCACTTTGTAGTTCTACAATTACAGACTATAGTCCATCTGTCAATGAATACTTTATTATGCGCTGTTCACCCTGTTTTTCAATGGTAAGCACCCCCACAGAGCAGCAATTATTTTGGTGTTGGATCTTTCTTAACACTGCAGTGACACTGATGTGGTGGTGGTGTTAGTGTTAGAGCTGCTAGAGATTTTAAACACAGTGTTCACTCAATTAGACACACCTACGTTGTTGGTCCATGTTGTATATGTAAAGTTAGAGACAATAGCTCATCTGTTGCTATAAAGTCCTTCATTGGTCGTCACATGACACTATTGACTGGGTAGTTTTGGTCGGTGCACTATTTTCACTCTAGTAGGGACACTGAGGTGTTTAATTTTTTAGCAGCTCTGCTGTGTCTGATCCACTCTGACACACCCTAACACACCACCACATCAGTGTCACTGCAGTGGTGGAAAGGCCTTCAGATGAATACATGTAAGAAAAATATAATAGGAAAGACTACTAAATTTACTTACTTTATAAATGTGGTGGAAGAGGAAGAGGGTAAAAGGACGAGGGTAGCCACCAAGATGGATAGATGCAATCAGAGGCATAATGAATGAGCCAAGAAAATTGATAGTGTTACTTTTGAAAGGAGGCAGACAAGAGCAGATAAAAACAATGAGAACATAATAAATAAATAACAAGTACAGTAACAGGCTCAGCGAAGCATCAAAGACAAAAGTGCATGACAAGAGGCAAATCCAAAAACAGGCTAAGGTCAACGGGAGCTAACAGTAAATTCAAGGAATAATCAAAGTCGAAGTCGAAAAATAAAGGCAAGGGTCAAAAGGATCAGAGTAAACAGGATAGATGAAAAGATAACTTAATCTTCTTAATCTTAATAATCTTATCATCAAAAAGATCATCTTAATCTTAATAACACTTGTTAAGGCAACCAGAAAGTTGGCAATAACTCACCCAGAGGAGCGAGTGGCAAATGTATTTAAAGTCTCCAATATGAGCTTCAGGTGAGTGTCCTCAATACTCAGGTGAGGAGGACTTACGTCTGCATTGCGTATTGACTGTTGGAGTCAAGAGGTCTAACTCTGTTGGAATCAACAGAGGTCTGAGGAGAAAGTAGGTCAAGTTCTCCTCGCAGTTCCATGTCTGAACCAGCATGGGGCGTGACATCACCCTCCTCCAAAGGGGCAGAGACGACAGAGGAGCAATGACCCCCAGCAGCATGACCCCGGCAGTCCCGAGCGACCCAAGGACAACCCCGACCATGGGGCTTACGATGATTGGGAAAGCGAGCGTGAAAATCCGAAATGAGAGTAGGATCTAGTATGTCACCAGCAGATACCCAGGACTGTTCCTCCGACCAAATCCTTCCCAATCCACCAGATGCTGAAGTCCATCCTTACAGCACCTGGAGTTCAACAGGGCACACACCTGGTAGACAGGATAACCATCCATCTCAAACGGTTGGGGCAGAGAATGGTTCGGACCCACCTCATCCAATGGACCCTCCACATAAGGCTTCAAAAAGGAAACATGAAAAGTGTTAGAGATATGCATTCGAGATGGTAGAAGTAGTTTATAATGAAACATCATTAACACGCTTCAAAATCTTATAAGACCCTATGTATTTAGGGCTCAGTTTGGTTCTTCCCTTCATGTCTTTAGTAGATAGCCAAACTCAATCCCCGACTTGGTAAGATGGTGTAGGACCCCTCCGTCTGTCAGCCTGCTGTTTGTGTCTGTGTAGAATATCCTCAATCTGCTGATGCATGCAGCATACATGCAGCATGTGTTAGCTGCAGGTCATCCATTCGTCCACCGCAGGCACAGGGGAGGTGATAGCTGTCCATGATGCTAGTGGTGGCTGAAGCACTGAAAGGGAGTGATGCCAGTAGTAGAAGATACCAGAGTGAATTTAATTTACAAAGGAATGAATTTAACTCCTCTTGAGAAACGGTCTACAATGGTCATGATTGTTGTATAACCTTAAGATTCAGGTAGATCGGTTACAAAATCTACAGTGAGATGGGACTATGGTCACAAGGGAACTGGTAGGGGGCACATGATTTGATGTATTTATGTACATCCTGTCTCAAATTGGGCCACCAATATTTGGTGGATATAAGCTGAGCTGTCTGTGTTTCGCCAGGATGTCCCGAGAGTGATAATTGAGCCCAAGTAATAAGTTGCGGTTGAAGTGAATGAGGTACATATGTTTTGTTATCAGGGACACCTACTGGTATCTACGGTGCGCAGAGTGGTGTCAAGTTCATTATCAATGTCCCAATGTATAGCTGAAATTAAGGTCTCAGGAGGTAATACATTTACAGGTTCAGTGTCATTGAGTTCCAGTGGCTGGTAATTGTGAGATAAGGCATCAGCTTTTTTATTTTATTCAGCAGGTCTATAAGCATGGGCGTGGTAGTGGGGGGGAAAGTGGACCTGACTACCAGGGCCCGAGTAGGGAGAGGGGCCCATAAAAATCCTGAATTTATTATTATTATTTTATGTTTTTATTTCGAATGAATTGGGCCCTCTAATTATTTATTAATTCATATTTCAAATATATTGATAATATAAACTGAGGGAATGAACTTTAGTCACAGTCCTCTCAACATATTGGACATTCTGGGGGAACCCCTCTTGGAGGCCCAAAATGGTTTAGTCCGCCCAACAGTGACTAGCGACAAGTGTAACGTCAGTGAGCCTAGATTGAATGACCTGGGTGCGACACATCATGCTTCCCAAAAAGCAGAAATCAGGATTTCAAAAGAAGAAAGAAAGGGAGGAAAAAGAAAGAAGGCAGAATGAGGGGAGACAGCTGTTGACGGCTTTCTTTCCCAAAGGTGAACCGTTTTCTTGTTATGCAAAGTCCAATTAAAGTTAAAGTAGTCCACTCCAGACAGCTGCGGCTGATTTTTGTAGGCTCACGTGAAGTCGTTAGTTGCCAACCAGGCTGCTTGTGGCTGTAAGTATAAAGACAATTATTTTATGTTTCATAAAAAAACAGTGGCTCTGGTGCAGCTGGAGCAGCAGTGGCCAGTCCTGTCAGCTCTTGTGAAGATGAGCCTGAGTGTCAGAGAATGGGTAGTGAGGCAGGCAAACGCAGCAGTAAGGAATGACAGGAGTTTTAATGAACGTTCAGAAGTACAAAAACGACAGGCAAAAACAAGGTCAGAGTTCAGCAAAGAGATCAAAAACCATCCGGTTTCAGAGAATATCAAAGAGATTCAGAAACGCGGTCAAGAACAGGCAAAAGTCAAATATAGAATAATTCAGATAATCTAGAAAAAACGCTCATTAAGGCAACCAAGAAGTCGGCAATAACTCACCCCGAAGAGTGCGTGGAAAGGAGATATATAGTCTGAGTAATAGAGATCAGCTGGTCTGACTCAGTACTCAGGTGAGTGCGTCCTACGCCCACGCACGGCTGAAGAACCAACGGA